>JAKWJA010002492.1:40291857-40391857 GCA_027704765.1 Solanum habrochaites | reverse complement strand
CTAAGTGACCTATATTCTGTTGCGCCCCCTAACACGACTCGATTGTTGGGCTGCTACTGTTCGTGACCCCACTATGCAACTAGTACATTCTCTAACACGTTGGACCCTAACTGATTTGTGTTCCTCTCAACAAAGATAAAGTGCCTGTTTGATAGAGAGGAGGGCTGATTAGCGTTGGCCTTTAGCCCCTATATGGGCCCTAGATGAGGGAGCACAGAGAGTTGGAGTTAGAGGAATCCCTCAACATCCAATCGATCCGTTACTTTTAGCGCCAACTTGGTTATTCCACAGGGATTGACTACACTCGAACTTAGCGTCTAATAAGTTGAGTGCTCTGGCACCTTGTACGTTCCAACCTCTCTTCATCCTATCTTCAGCATGTTTTGGTTCCTTGTGCCTGTTAGTTTTTCCTTTGTTTCCTCACTCCATAGTCCTAACATCAAGGATTTAACATTAGAATAAATAAGTATTTAATAACACTAAATCTATAACATAAAGCCCTAAATGAGTCCAAATCTCAGATTCATCAACCCTGCACGAATTTTGTGCTTGTTTCTCAAGTAAAATTCAGTTTGGAGCGCAAAGAATGTTTCGATGAAATTGCTACAAAATATTCACTTCATGATGCACTCAACAAGACGACCCTTACTCGGCATCACTCAAAGATTCACTTGTGACTCACCCTTATCAAAGATTCCTCAAGTTTACAAATGCTTGGCATGCAGTTCAAAGAGCAACAAAGGTACTCAAATGCCCCCCCTTCCCCCCATACATTAACAAAAAGATTCCATATTCACACACAACTTCTCAAAAATTTGAATTTCAAATCACAGACACTCTCTCACACCATAATATGACACATGCTACGTCACCAACATGTTTGCCCTTTTTCCAATCAACACTCGTTTCAGCTCACTCAAGATCAAAAAGGTATTTCAGTCTTGTAACAGGCTGAGTGTATGGCATGATCATTTTAATGGTCCATGGCGTACCACCCTTCAGGAAATGGTCTAACATCACTTGTTCTTTCTTTCTTTAGAGCATTTTTTAGCTCATGCTCAGAAATTTAGCCCATTTTCAACTTCAAATGAGGTCCGAAACTATTTTGTTTGCGCCTTTCAAAACTGATGTCTCATTTTTTCATTTAGTTTGTTTCTTTCTCGTTTTCCTTAGAAGGTTTTCATTTTTTCCATGATCATGGATCAAAGGTACTTCTGTCACACTTCTTTATTTACCCTTCTTTTTTTCCTCACAACCCACTTAGCGCCTAATTGTCTATTCAACAAACTATATACTTCATGAGTATGATAGTGAGTAGAATAAGAGGAATCACAATGTATCATGTTTGTTTTCCAGAAAAGTATAATTCTCATAAGGTTCAAGCATTTCACATATTCACAAGGTTGACCATAAAAAGGTTATTTTTCAAATTCTTTCCCTCCTCAAAAAATTTTTTCATCTAAGATCATTTCAAGTGCTTGCATCACTAGCCACCAAACCATCGGATCAAATTATAGGTTCATCACCCCACGAAATTCAAATAAGTTCATCACACAAGCATTGAAACCAAAACCAAAGAGACTCCAAATTTTTGCTAGTCAAAAGGTTCATCACAAGAGACTCCATTCATAAACCTCATATCTAGATGAGATAGAAAAAGTACTCGCAATAGTCGTGTGCATCGCTTTTTGGTTTGATTAAGAAATAAACACATAGGAATTGAATCATAATGGATACCAAAATTGCCCTAGAACACCACATTCAAACACAACAAAGGGGGGCAAATTTTTCAACTGGGGCAAAAAAAAACCATTTTTTTCATAATAAGCAACCTAAGTTAAACCCACAATCAAAGATTAACACACAATTCAAAAAAAAAACAAATATATATTAAATACCTACCGCAACCACAAGTAAAGAGGTAGTTTTACCTCCCACCTCAATGCAATAAACTAATACAAAGTCAATAAAAACTAGCGAGGGAGTAAAGAAAGATGCTTGTCTATACACTGATCCTGGTATCATTTTCCGCGGTGTAACATCAATATTGGCTCCATTAAGCCTACCATGGGGATCCCGGCAATGAAATCTGCAACGATCAATCCACCATAGCATCATCAACCTCTATAATGCAGCATATATGGTATCCTCTTTGGAAATGAGTTTTCCTTAATCATTTTAGCGTGAGAACTCACAACAACCACCTTCTTCCAGCTCAAACTCATCTCCGCTAGTATTTTGAGGCAACAATCTGTATCACTTACATGTCTAGGATCTCAACGCTCCCAAACTCATCGATATATTCCTGGATAAATTTTCCACATCTTTAACACTCTTCAATAGATCCTTTATTGCTTTTCACACCCTAATGGTGGCTCCCTAGACCCTCTCAAAGCCGCCTCATCCTTTCTGCGAGTGCATCATTGAACAACACTAAAAGGTTTCACAACAATACAATGAGGGATCTCTCAATCATCCTAGCAGATTGTAGCCCTCTCCTGGAACATGCTTAGCAATAGAAAGGGTTAGCTCCCCATTCGTAATATTACACCCGTTGAGAGGAGGTCAGGAAGCATCAAACCTAGCACCAGAAGGCAAGAAAGTGGTATAGTAAACTGAAAGTAGCAAAGTGGAAAACTTTAGATAGTACCTGAATGTCTAGAACCGGAATAGGTTATACTGTCCTCTTTATGGTAAATCTCAAGGTCCACAGGCCAGAGAAAAAAAATCCAATGGGTTTGCCTTTTTCTTCTTCTTAGTGTCATCCTTTTAACGACTTAGCCTAGATCCGCGATTTCACTACAGAAGGTGGGAATCACTTCCACGTACTTTTTTCATGCGAGGCACCCACGATTGTCTTAACACAACTCTGGTGATCAACACCAAAAAAAGGGAGGGGTTTTGGTGTTCTTATCCTCATCCATGTTGTAAATGATCATGCCTAATATTATATGTTTCCTCCCCTGCCTTTGATAGAACCAAGACAATTGCCTTTGTTGGTGGTAAAGGAAATACTCATTTTGAGACAGTATAATGTGTTGCTGATGAAGGCAAACAGTACTCCATCCCGCATTGAGGTATTTCTTCTCAACTCTGCACTCCATACAATAAAAGATTGAGCCAACAAAATCATTCATAGTCTCCAAGGACTTTGTCTTGATCATGTAAGTTTTGTCATCGATATGTGGTAGTGCATTCCAACACAACCGGTATACGTAAATGTGACATTTCACCTTCTTCCCCTCATAACTACATAGTCACCAATTTTTCATGTTACAGCAACCCTCTCTTTCTCTTGTCCTTGGGGCACTAGATGTCTGTAGACAGTGGTAAAAGTCCAGACCCAAGGAATAATTAAGAGACCTGGAATTTTATTAAATATCTAGAACTTGTGGATTTAATGTTGCTCCAGATTGCTTGGTATTGTTCACCACACAGGTCCTATGGAACATCTTTTCTCCGCAATGCTGGGTCCACAAAATCCCTCAGACTTAAGTATATTCAATAGACTGGGGGAGAAGGCGTTGAGCAAGTTGTGTTATCACCACAATCTGATATGGGCCGGGAATAGAAGGAGTGGTTTTTGCAACCAAATCCTATACATATCAATCAACCCTATGGAGCACATTTCAGCTCTCCTGAGCTAGTAGTAGTTGGTCATCCACGGGGCTCAGAAATGTGATATGACTGTCTATAGTGCTTAACCTTATCCTAAAACCTTTGAAGTAGTTGCGTACACTCTCTCCTGTCATAGTTGACCCCGGTGACTCATGAGAATATTCTATTCTTTTTTCCCTACCCTTACCACCCTGGTGTGAAGATTTTTTGTGGCCCTTTCTATGGATTGCATCTGCATCCTCGTTGATAGTTATCCCCCCTTGACCCTCATGAGATTTTGGAAATGTCTCGGCCAACTTAATTATGGTCTATTCATATTCTTTACACACAGTTCATAAATAGTTTAGAAACCGTTCAAGAAAAGTGTAAATAGATGATTTGCAGAGATTCGCCAAACCGAAGTCTGCGAGTCGCTGATTAACTTGGTGAGAAAAATTGATTGCCTCAAAAATTACGGATAAATAATATGTCGCTATCTGTAGGCTATTTTTGTGAATCAACAAAATCATTTTTGGCAAGCTAAAACTAGCCCTGCCGAAAGTTAACAATGTGTTTTAGAGGGGTTTGGGGGGGCATAGAAAGGGAGATCAAGGATATGTCACCAAGTGCGAAGCTCTTCGGCTGAGCGCTTCTCGCCAAAAGATACGACTCAACTCAACAAAACCACTATTAAGGGTGGGATGATAGGACATGGCAAACATCGTGTGTTCGGCTAGCTCGATCCAAGCTTTCCAAATTCCCCCAATATGCCAAATTTCAACTTATTTCCTGCAACCCTAAAATAATCAAACACCACACTCATTAAATTCGCATTGACTCATATCAAATTCCACTGGGTTAATCAGACTTCCCGCAATTCGGTCAAAATTTGTCATTTGATGACTTTTTTTCCCTTAAGACTGACATCAATGCTCATCGTTGGGCAAACTACGTCATTTGGAACAATTGGGGTTTCTTTCTCAGACTAGATAGACCCAACTACAATTTGAAACACCCCACAAATTTATGATCATTTTTTCAAGCCCGAACACTCGGAACTAAATAATATAAGCATCTTAGGCATGATTAAGAGAGATACATGCAAACTATCAATAGAAATACGATTTCATAGTCACGATCAACACATATTAACAAGATTGAAGCAAATACATTTGAATACAAACCACAATTTAAGATTTGGATTGAAAACCAACAGTAAGATGAATATACAAGTTTTTAAAGCAGTGTCACTGTATTCCATCTTTAGAACTCGAACAAAAAGGAAAGAGTGATCAAAAGCAGGATAGGTGGAAATCTAATGTGCGGATTTGATTCATGAGCTAAAAGTGAGTGAAATGTGAAAAGTTTAAATTTTAATCCGCTGAGACATTAAAATGTTCTGTTCACAAGTACATTGTGGATAGAGTGCATCCTCCCGCGCGATCCACTCGGCAACATGCCGAGGTTGTTACTTTGCTCTCCGATTCTAAAGGACCTCAATTAGTTGGGGGTCCAAACATGTGGACAAAGTCGGAGTCGCTAAACTATTCTGCAGTCATTGAAATTTTCCAAGGGGCCCACTACGTTTTACAAGCTCCATCCTTATATTTTCTTAAGTCCAAGGCTGTCCAGTACAGACTCTTCGATATCCCGGTTTGGTGAATCATTGACCCAACTCTTTCCTTACCACCCTGTCTTTTCAAACAATTCCATTTGAACTACAATCATCACCTAATGTTCAAATTCAAAACACAGTGCAATAAAAAACACGCGTTACCTCTCAAGTAGTTCCTTAGTATTGTTTTTTGTCATGAAAAACCCGGTCCCACTCACACGACTATTCCTGAGCGTTTTCCCATAGTGACACTAGGCACACCACCTTGTGTGTCTCGAGTAAGATGGATACAACTATGACCCTTAAGTCTCAGTAGATTAATAATATATGGAATGAAAACATTCATTTGATTTTTATGTTTAGACATTCTCTTTTATCCCTTTCAACACTTTGTTCTTGTTGTTCAACTTAGTGACAAATCTGAGAGTATCTCTCTAGCTGTCCGCCAATATACATATCTTTTTTTGTACAGTATTTCAAATTCCGATGATCTTTTTGCCAAAAGATCCCTCAATGGTCAAATATTCTGCCAAATTTGGGTCCTTCTGATTTGTGTCCTGGTATGTCTATTTTCATTTGATTCGAGGATTGGAATACTTATACAACAAGGGTTGTCATATTTGAACCACCCCGAGAAATTTGGTCAGGCCACTCTACTAGTCCTCAAGACCAAGACTCTATAGAAATTGAAAGTACATCTTATTTGGGATTTTCATGAGTTGGTGCTGCAAAACAATTGTCTTAAATCTCAGCCAACAACTCAATGGATTGTCTGAGACCCTCTAATATTGCTTTGAAATTTAGGATGTTATCCCTAAGAATCATCTTCTTTAAGAAGGGTCCCACCTTGTTTACTGTTGCTAAACCATATAATCCTTATTCCTCCTGTACAACAGAGACCTACAAACAAAATTAGATATAAGTACGAAATAAAGTTTACTAAAAAAACAAATTCAACTTACCAAAGAATTGCAAAAACAACACTATCCGCGCAGGCGGCAGACCATTTTGACTTATACATTTCAATCACTCCCTCCAATTCTAAGGGTCAATGATCGTAAATCACAAAATAAATCCCAAGCAAATGAATTTGGATCGAATCCATAGGAGTGGTATGTGTTTCAGATTTAAATGGTTAAGTATGACACGATCAATCATTGATAGGATAGAAATTATCGAATAAAGACAATCATTCACATTAAGGGTGACACAATCTTAATGGGCATTGGGTAAAGATTCACGTCGCTCAATCTAGTAACCGGGGCAGATCTAACCCGATACCACCAACTACCTGCGACACATTACTTCTAAAACCTCTCTCTCAAGCAAGAGAATAACACAAACAAGAACTGCTGCATTTGCAACTACATTCTTACGTCAAAACCACAATGAAGGATTGAAAATCACACTTTTAATACATTTAAACTAATAAATTAGCAATTCCCGTAAGCTAATAAGCCCATATCCCCTCCCAAGAATTGGGGTTTCATCTAGACATTATAAAAAGGTAAAATAGTTACCAAATTTATCATCCCTCAACTAGGTACGAATAATTTAGTCTTACAATGTTTCCAATTTTGAAGATTCTCAAACACCCACTTCGTCAAAATATAAAGTGTAACTCTTCATATCCTTAAAATCTAAGGAGAATTAGAAAAAATATTGTCTGCCAACGCTTAAAACTTAATAATATAATTGCTTTAAAATGATTAGTGATACCAAAAAAATAGTGCAAAAACGTATTTATAGTCGCCAATAGTCAAGCTACGAAAGCTCTCATTTTGCCGAAGTGAGTACAGGCTTGCAGAACCCAATTTGAGCCGCCTTTTGTTCGTCTCCCATCTCTTTTCTTCCTTGGCTTTCACGATCTCTCGTATTTATCTCTTTCAACTCTATTTGACCACACGTAAGGAAAATATCTAAAACGACCCTTGGACTTAAAAAAGCATTGGTGAACGACCGGTGGAACTACCAGACAAACCATTGACTGACCTATGGTTCATCCGGCCAACGCGTCTTTGTGTTTTTCAGATAATGGGTCCTGAGGTCTTTATCCATGGACCAGATCATGGTCAGTTTGCTGACCTACGTCTGTATGTCACATCCATGGGTTCTTGTCCTGGACAATTTTTTTTGGACTCTCTCGGAGGATCTGGCAGTGGTAATCCACAGACCTCACCTATACGGTCGGGTCACCCTTTTAGTGCCTCGGTGGTAACCCTGCAACTTTTAAAACTGTATTTTGGTAGATATAGGATCAGGAGTATTACACATTAGTAACTAAGCCCTTGTTCTAGGGCTGCACTATGGTAATTGTTTGAACTTGCTTGTTTTGAAATTAATGTTGGTTACAACTTAAAATACTTTTATTCTTTTTTTAGTATTTCAAGGCTTGATCAATAAGATAAATATATGTGTAAATATGCTTGGGTTCGGGAGACAATAAGTAAGATAGAACAAGGATTACACAAAGCTGTCTTCCATTAAATTGAGTTTAATTGTGTTTCGCGGTGATCCCCAAACAAACCAAGTTTGTTTATGAAGCAGATGATATATAAATACTCGTCAATAGGATTGCCCATCACTGCTCAAGGTGTAGCTAGACACCTAAATTGGAGTATGCCAATTGTTTACGTCTAGAGACTAGATAATTAAATCAACCCGGGATAAAAGCAATAATTTTATAATTGTAGTTAATTTATGCAATGAGATAATGAATAATGAAACCCTTGCATGTCGTAGCCCTGGAATTTTTCAACCATTGTAAGTAATCTTATTATTTAAATTACTGAATTATTTTCTTACCAACAAAAATCAAAAGCGGATATTTGGCACTCAATAAATAGCTAATTAGGACTAGTAACATTAGTAATAGATAATTGACACGTTAATTGGCTTTGATAATGCGAATTGTTTTTAAGAGCAATATTACTTGTGGCAATACCTACGACTTGTGTGAGCCATTGGGTGAGCAACATTTTTTTTTCACGAACTGCTAGGGACATAAAATTAACTAATTCTTTCTAGGTTATAATTTTTTTTATTATTTATGTATTGGTTATTTTAATTATCCCCTTTTTTCGTTTTGATGAACAATTAATTATATTTTTTAACTTTGTGAAAATCTGGTAATCTGATCAATATGATGATGGGATCATGGTTGGATGAATTAGTATTCTTAAGAAATATCCTTGTAATATTTTATTGGACCCACTTGATATTGAGTAACCTATATGTCCTCTATGTGATTGTCAACACAATAAATTCCATTGGAATGGTTGGTCCTAAATGCTTTTCTCTTCCCCCTGAACCCCTATTAAAATTATTCTATCTATTATTTTTCTTGTTGTAGTGCGATGAAGTCTATATTGCAAAAACAAGATTCGCTCCTTGTGAATTCATATATTGAGAATTACACTAAGATACGAGACAAACTTAATTTAAAAATAATCAACGGAAGAAATATTTCAGTGCGTCAAAAAACAATCAAAATAATGAACTGTAGGAATCTTTATAATGTTCAATATAAATTACTACCTAGCAAATTAGAGGAACGAAGAGTTCCAACGGGGAAAAGTTATGAGGAAACAGAGATGGTAATCAATTATTCAAAAGAAAACCTCAACTTCCTAATGTTTCAAAATTCTATCCGTGAATGGTCTAATATACATGACAATCCCACTGACTGAAGTAAGAGTTAGAGCATACAAAAAAAAGATCCAATTTGTCCCTCAAATATGATGATTGTGCTCACTTTAACTAAGAAGATTTGAGGTGTCGGATGTAAATCCCCAATTGTTATGGATGATTGACCACTAGTAAGCAAAAAGAGGAATTACAACCATTAATAATAGTCTATTACTTAATGTCGATGGTGAGAAATAGTATAATATTTAGAATGTTGTAAATAATAATTTTTGTAGTGGAGGAAATCTTGGATCGCATTCAACACACGTTTCCCTAGTATTATGGTAAAAATGGCGACATCACATTCAAGTCTCGTAACTATGGAAGAGTGTATGATATGGAAAAAAGTCCCTACTATTAAGGACACGTTCATTAATTAAATTTATTTGCTATTGTTTGACATATTCTCAGCTAGTAGTCTAGCCTCTGCGATATCCTTCAAGTAGTTTAGCATTTTTAGCACTCCTCTTAAGAGGAGTTCGTTTAGGCAATAGTTAGTCCATTGGTCTATCACACCACTTATTGGATAAATGAAGACAAATCAATCTTTTTGCTTTTATTGGTATCAGAGCATAAGATCTTTGTTTTTCTTTTTTCTTCCACTCATCCTCCACACATTGGATACGTCAACTCGTGTTGTTCGGCTAAATACACGTCGGTGCATGATCGGTCAATTTAAACACTTGCATCCAATTACCCATAAATTATTGCGTCACAATTTTGCAACACGGAAGCACAATTCTCCATGCTTATGGCATGGTCATGATCTTTATGGTTGAACTATGTGCCTCACTCCTTCCCCATCTGTACTTTAACACTGGCACACCCCTAACTGCCACCTCCGCGTATTGAGTGGATATGTTTTCATTATGTTTTCTAGGCCTTAAACTGACTATAATCTGATGATTTAGGTTCACGTGGGAAAGGATCCAAAGACCCCTGTGAAGCTGGGTGTCGGAACCAAACTACGGCTAGGACTGACGTGTCCATCGTCTTCCAAATCGCCCCGACTTCAGGGCCAGTTCAACAATCCTTTACTAAAACAACGATAACAGTTTACTCGGAGATATGATGTTAGCAAGGTTAAGTGGCTATGGAAAGATAATTCAATTATCTATATGTGGGTAGGTCATGGACATCTAATTCATTTTTGTACAAAAGTACTTAAACATTTTAAGTTACCCAACTACATTTCTCCCCTTAACTGTCTTAAAATTTTCCAAATACAGACATGCTGTCTCGTATATCTGTTTTTTTATCAGCATTGTGGGTGAAGGGAGTGCTTGATCGCGGTCCCCGACACGGACCGTTTGTCTGACCTACCAACCGTAAGTCCGTCTGTCGTCCAAGACTTAAACAAATTTTTCTCGCGCTGAATTTTTTGGAGAAGAACTGTTGGCATGGACGGACTACAGTATGTCTACGGAACCTCGATCCACCGGCATGGTTGTATTTGCAGATTTTTCTTAAAAGCCTATTTTTGGTTTTTTTGACTAACTGTTGTTACATTATCTCCCCCTTGGGAACATTCGTCCTCAAATGTGAGACTAAACTATATGAAATAGAGGGAGAGATTTGGTACACCCACTAGTAAGCACTTGAGAACTAAGTTACTGACTTCATTGATTTTCGAGTCAATGCAAAATTCGTGAAAATGGCAGTAGCGAACTAAAGGGAACATGATTCTACGACTTAATTTATGCATGCAAACTGGAAAACTTAAGAGGAACTATTACCACGTCAGGCTGGAGCGAATTCGAAGGAAAGAGTTGAGGATACTTTGCTTTCAATGTTTGCTGTCTGCTTCCCAAGAGCTCCCTCTATGGACTGACTCCTCGCACAAAAACATTGACGAAGCGATTTCCTGTTCTTTTGTCCGGTCAAGGACGGGCATATGACCTGACGGTCAAAGAATCTGACTGTACAACAATCCTCATAAGAAGACTATATTTCTCACCGCCACACTCTTCAAGAGTGAGATATGGAACCGAATGCGACTACTGCTAATTCTGCTACAACTATCTACTTATATGCAACTTGCACCCCTTTTCAAATATCTTGTAAGGCCTACATATCTAGGACTGAGCTTCCCTTTCTTGTGAAATCTCATCACTCTTGCATAGTGAGACCTTTAGAAAACCCAATCATAAACTGTGGAACTCTATTTCCTTCTCCTTACATCTGCATAAGATTTTTGACGACTTTGCACTATCTTTTAAAGTCAATATCTAATGAAGTTTCACTTTTACTTAGCATAAAGGACTGAATCTTGCCTCATCAAGTTGTTTCAGTTTTTCACCCTATTTTCAAACCAACAAAAAAAAAGATTCTACCTCTACACCATATACAGCCTTATAAAGGGGGTCATCTAAATGCGAGAATGGTTTTTAAAAAAAAATCTATTCATTGTGCAACGTCAATAAGAGGAAGATTAATACCCAACTACCTTTGAAATCTACACACATCTCTCAAAATATCCTCTAAGGTTTTGAATGTTACGCGCTGCCTGCCCATCCCGTCTGTGGATAAATGATGTACTAAGTTTACTTGGTACCTAAGACCTTTTGAAATGACTTTTCTTGATGAGAGGTAAATTGAGGACCTCCTCTATCTACATTGATAGACCAGAAACCCCATGTAACCTCACATTCATTAATGTAAGACTTTGCATATTCTCTGCTTACTATATAGTCTTGACCCCGCAAAAAAGCGGAGATTAGTCATCCTATCAGCTAACAACCCAAATTGAGTCATGCGTCTGCGAGTACGAGGTAACCCTGTGATGAAATCCATATTGATCACAGAATCCCACTTCCAAGTAGAAACTAAATCGATGCGCTTGAGTTATACCTCTTGTTTCGATGTCCTACCTTGACTTGCTGGAATCAGCTACGTACTCACAAATCTGCTAGAATCCCTCTTCATTCCCTTCTACCAATAGACTTCCTTGGCAGATCGCAGTACATCTTAGTGTGCAACCACCTGAGATGAATAGAATACTTAGAGTTTATGGGCTTCTACAAGATATGTGTCTTGAACTCGCCCACATCATGAATACACACTCTACTACCCTGGGTAGCGAATTACACTATCGCCCCCCTTGGGAGAAACCTCCCTCTCTGATTATGGACTGCACCCTTAAGCTCAATCAATATGGTCACTGTTCTTGCTTTTCCCTTAAACTTCCCCTACCAAAGACGATTCTGCCCCATTCTGAACTGTTACATACCCTGTTTGTATATACTCATAGGAAAACTCCCAATCGAGCAACCTATGAACTCCTTCACTAGCTCCATCCTTTCTTCCCTTCCCTCAACATGTTCTACCCTACCCATAATAATCTACTAAGAGCATCTGCTACTACAACATCTGCTACTACATTCGCTACAGGAATGGTAATACCACTCATCATAATTCTTAGGAACTCAAGCCATCTCCTCTGGCAACTATGCAACTCCTTCTGTGAACACATACTGACACGGCTCTTATGATCATCGCACATCTACGTGAACACCATCATACGAATTGTTGTCTCTAGATATTTATTGAAACACCACTGGTGCTCGAGGTCATAGTTGGATAGTTCTTCTCATGAACCTTAAGTGTCTAGAGGCATAAGCATCACCTTACCTTGCTGCAATCAGCACACACCCTAGGCCAACTCTGAATGCATCACAAGTCGAATCAACATAACAATATGAACCCTATTGTAGAGTCAAGTTATGAGCTGTAGTCAATCGTGTTTTCTAAATTCGTGAAGCTTTTCTCACAATTCATCTAACCATTGAAACGTGACCATCTTCTGAGTCAACTTGAGTCAATGGTGATGCTATGGATGAAATTTTTTTCACAACCCTCTCTAATAAAAACTGCGGGAGACCTAAGAAAAAATTCTGATATCTGTAGCAGTAGTTAGGGTATGGGCCATTGTTTTCACTGCTCTCTCTTTTGTGACTCCACTCGATCTCTTTGCTAGTACAATGTGACCAGGAAAGCAACCGGATTGCAACCATAACTCACTTTTCTGACTTATAGAATAACATGGCGATCTTGAGAGTCTGTAAAACAATTCCCTCAAATGACTTGCAATCGTTCATTTCACACTCCTGAGGTAAATGAGATATCATCAATAAAGAAGAAAACAAATAAGTCAACTACTGTTTGAACACTCTGTTCAATCAAAACCATGGAAATCTGCAGGACATTTAGCGTTCGTCCAAAGGCATAACTACAATTCATAATGACCATACCCGAGTTTTGAAGTCTCTTTTGGAATTTCCACTATCTCTGACTCTGGCTGATGATAACTCGATCTGAGTCCTATCTTTGAGAAATTACTAGCAAACCCTGAAGTTGGTCAACCAGTCATCAATCGGGGGATGGGATCTTATCCCGTTGATGTACCATTGTTCAAATATCTATATTCCAATGCACAATTCTGAAGAACCATCTTTCTCTTCTTTACGAACAACACTGGTCAGCACATGGTGAGATCAAGGTCTGATTAAGCCCTTTCTAGAAAGTCTTTCAACTCGTTTTTTCATTCCTTTAGCTCTGTGGTCCATTATGAAGTAGGGTGTAGAAATCGGCTGCGTACTGGAAGGAGATCAATTTTAAATTGGATTTGCCCTTTGGGGAGTTACTCCGGAAGGAATCTTTTGGAAACCTTTTTGAAATTCAAAGACTACACAAACTGAATCAGAGTGTGGGGTTTCAGTCTAGAATCCTTAACCCTAACTAGGATAGAGACAACATATCATCTTCTGTGCCTTAAGTAAGAACTAATCGCACCCCTAACACTAGCTACTACCCTTCCCTTCTAAGTTGTTTCGCTGAAACTAAAAAACGAACAATCCTAGTTCACAATCAACTTAGGCATAAATAATGTAATTAAATCAATGCCCTAAAATGACATTGAATGTCTACCATTTCTAACCTCAAATCTACTGAGGTGATTTCTGAGAACTGTTGTCGGGCAATTTCTGTATCCCATCTAGCTATAACTGGTTCACCACTGAGTAGAGACTGATAAAGGTTCTGAGTGAGTTCTGGAACTAACACTACATTGGGACTGGCTATACTGAGTTACACAAGTACAAAGTCATGTCTGTTGTCTTCCACTGAGTGAACGATATTGAGTCACATCCTTGAAGTTGGTAAGGATGGCCAATCTCACCTATCACTATATTACTGACACACATAACCAAATATATTTGACCTCATCAATGAACTTTTGTCGTTCTCCCAGCTTGCGATCCTAAAACGTAGGCGGATTCCATTCTCACAAAATCACAAACTCTGGCTACCACTGATCAGTCCTTTATATTATTATTAACTATAACATTCTAGTTGTTCCATGTTCTCATAATGTGAGCCAAAAGATAAATTGGCATTCTGAAACTATGATTTGAATTTCCTTATCTGGTACTTACTGGAATGCGTTAGATTTGCATGCATCGCACTCCGATGCCTACTCTCTAGAAGAAGGCAGGATCTTAAAGCACTCAATTTAAGAATTTAGAATGGAATTAGATCATACCTCACGCACCATAAAACATACAAGAAAGTGAATTTTTATTTGATGCTGCATAGCTCCCTCTCATGATGTGTGCCCAACTTCCACCCATCGACAAATGAGCTACTATGCGACCTTTTCAGACATCCTAGGACTCTTGAACTTAGTTCTCCTCTGAAACCAGTTTTATGTGCACTCCCCGACTCCCATGAGACGCGGCATAAAACCTAGGGACCTCACAAATATCCCAAGCTAACCTGTTGCATTATCATGAGATACTAAGATATAAACGATACGGAAGCAAATCATATTAAATCGAAGAGATGGGGGAATACCCATATTCTATAACGGAGATATTTGAAAAACAATGAGTTTAATACAAAGGAAATATGAAATCAATCTAAGTTTGATCTAACTATGTTAATATAAGCCTCTAAACTAGATTAAGAAATACTTGGACAAGCCCAACGAATCTAGCAAAAACTAAACTTAATGCTAAAGATTGAAATGACCCGCCATGCTGTGTCCTCGGAGAATGAGGACCTCACCACTGAATCTGCGGACTGGAGATCGGAAATCGATCTATCCGTGATCTGAATGCTAATAACCTGAACCTACATCATGAGAAGATGTAGCACACGTATCGTCAATACTTGAAAGCTAGTTAGAATTTAGAAGAGTAAAAAAAAAAGGCTACAAAACATACTGAACCAAGCATAAAAGCACTATACATAATCTGACATGATAAACTGATTCTGAGATAACTGATACGATGACCAAGTATCACATGCTGAAACTTAATAACCTAATATATTAATAAATGGGTCAATGAAGAGAACTGACTTAATGTGGGAGCTCCTAATAACCTATAATAAAACCACATGAGCTAATGTGGATCCGATTTATACGCCTCCATCGAGAGGACCCATATAACCCTGCCAGAAGGGTAGAAGGCATGCTGGTGTTATAGACCTAAAAAAAAACTGTTGCCCACAGTGACTTAACAACCTACTTGGCTAGTAGTTCTTGGACAATTTTACCCTGAACCCTAGTCAACTCCAATATTATGCGCTCTCAATGTATTTTGTAATTTACTTATTATGTTTTGAGTTTCTGTAAATACTTGATATGTCGAACTGAACATTAAACTGAGTAATGGAAACAATTGATCTGGTAGATCTATGCTTATAACTGAGGTGTATGTATATCTGACAGTGTCTGAATATCTGACCTAGGATGTGTATTCCAAGAACTAAGAAATCACACTAGGAGTTTTTGAAATTCAATGCGATAATTTGTAGTAATACTATGATAAATGATTTGGAACATATATTTATAAATTCATGAATTTTCTATCAAAGTTCTAGAAACCCTAGTTTTAATCTTTACAAGCGAATAAAGAATTGACGACTGAAAACTAGGGGGCCGCAATGTTGAAAGATCCCACTAGTTAAAAAACTAAATCCCACATACCTGGTGATGAAATCCACAGAAAAATACCTTAGTTCCAGTGCTGGAACTCTGGAACTGTGGTGTTCTTGAACTATAGTTCTTGAGATTTTTCTCCTCTATTGCTTTCTAATTTTCTAGTTTTTTGATTTATGAATGTTGACTTGAATATATTTTGAATTATTTTCTAGCTGAACTTGTCTAAATCTGACGATTTAGTGTCAAAACGACGTAACTTAGGTTTAAAGGGAGTGGTAAAGGTGCCAAAAAAGACCCTTGGGAAAGTGTTGCTGTCGGACCAAACTATGACCAGGACTAACAGTCCTCTTATGCCTCAACGCCCCCGGCCGTCGTTGGTTCCGTCGTTATGGCCTTTTCGGTAAGCCTTTACTAAAGAGGCATTACTTTTTAACTTACTCGGAGATATGATTTTATAAAGTTTGGTGTATATGGAAACCTAATTCAATTATCTATATGGGTAGTCACGGGACCAGCCTAATATTCATTTTGTACTAAGAGTATGACCATGTTGGAAGTTGACCAAACTTCATTTCCCTTTAAACTGTCTGAAATTTTTTAACCCTGTGGGACCGAGGTCCACCTAAGTAAACCGTGCTGTTCATATTCGTATCTCCTCTTGTCAGATAGTGGTCAAGAGTATTGATCGACGGACCCTACTACAGACCATCGTCCGGACATGAATCGTAAGTCCGTCCATCGTTCAAGATGGACCCATTTTACTATCTGTTCTCAAGTTTTTTGGAGTTTCCTGATCCCACGACGGTTGTGCGGACATACCGTGGTTCTGTCCTATGGACCACCGATCCACCTTGGGTAACCCTGCAAATTTTTTTTTGAAACAGGACTGATTTATTGTCTATTTTGGCACGCGTTGTTACATTTTTTCTTTGATAGAGGGAGTCCACAAAAGTGTTCTCACCAACCCAGACATTAAGTGTTGCTGCTGTGCTGCCAACATCCAACCAATCTCGTCATTCATATTATCGTCAACAACCGTCGCCCAACAATCAAAATGGTAGAAAACCAACAACGCACGGTCCAGCAATACAAATCGCTTCTTTCAACCCAGCTATGAGGGATCTTCGACCAGCACATTTTATGATAGTGTACGCATCCAGCCCGTCACCTTGAGAGATTTATATTTTCATTTTATTTTTCAACTGTACATGAATAATTTTTTGTTTCTTTAATATTTTCACTAATAATTTTTAGGTGGTCATATGTCTACATAGAAGGGTCTGGGGGGTGCAATGGTGGGGAAGGGGGGGTGAGAGTCTGTAAGGTTTGAGGGTTAAGGGGGAGAGAGGTTTGGTAACGTGACGAAGGGTAGAGGGGGGGGATTGTGGGTGAGTGTTGGGGTGTTGGAGGGTGGGGGCGGAGTTTGTTGGCGCCACCCTTACTTTCTTTCCCGTTACTTTATTTGCTCTACGATTCCCCTGGTGTTATTGGGGGCGTAGTTCTCTTTCGTTTTCCCATGGTCACATAGATGGAAGGGTAAGTAATTTCGACTAATTCTTCTTCAATGTTTTTCTTTATATGTTAACCTGAGTAAATCCTAATAAAGGTATGATGTCCTTTAGATATGTTGACCTCAAATATCATCATGAGAAAGGGAAAAAGTACGAAAGGCAGATGCAATATGCCGTTTACACAAAAGAAGCTCGCACATCACACGAATAAATTTATTATCTTTTCGAATGAGTCTATTCTTAAAACTCAAACAAAAATACTTCTTTGACCCTAAGAAGAAAAATTAATTAAGAAAAATAATAGAACCGCCCAAGAAAAGAATGGTGAAAATACCCAAGAACACAATCACAGTACACAGGAATTTTTTTATGACAACATGCTTGGTTTTATGGAAAGAGTGGGCATATTGCTTGATTTTGTAGATTCCGAAAACTTAGTCCTAATCTCAGGTAAACGTTACTGAAGAACCTTTTGTGGTGGGGAATTACCAACATAAACATGGTTGAAAATGTTATGGATGGTGGGCTGATTCTGGTGCCACCGTCATGTCTTTTAGACAAAAGTCCTGGTTTGAAAAATTACTCATTTTAGGGGGACTCAAAACCATCAATGCTGGTGATGCTCACAAAACTCTAGTGCTTATAAAGTGATATGTGAATTATATTTTTAACTTTTGGAAGGGTATTAACTTTGAAAGATGTATTTATACTCCCTTATCTGAGGAACAAATTGATATCTATTTTCTTCTTAATAAAGCAAAAGCAATGTTTTAAAAAACATATTATTGAATATATCATATGTAATTGTGAAGAAGGGTAATTTGCTGGAAGGGGATGTAATGTGCTGGTTTGTTTAGCTGAATGTTGAGATGAATAAATCTTCTACTTCTTTATTAGTATGCTTTCCTTCTATCAATATTTGACATGCTCGTTTTTTCATGATAAATGATCATTATGTTTTGAATTATGAGTAGTTTTACGATTAATCCAATGGTTAACAAATAATTTGAAAGTGCGCGTCTTGTAGTAAAGCGAAAATCAACTAAAAGACCTCATTTTCAAGCAAGATGAAAGAGACCCTGATTTGTTAAGAATTAGTCATAATGATATTTATGGAATCTAAACTCATGGAAGGTCATACATATTTTAATCAATTTTCATTGACGATTTTCTATTTTACTTGATGAAAAGTAAAGTGATGCTTTTGAACTTATCTCCATGAGGTTTGAAAATCAATTTGGAAGCAAAAAAGAATTAGAAGTTGTATAGTAATGTGAATATTAATAACATGAGTTTACTTCCAATTTGTTAAATCATTGGTATAGTCATGAAACTCCTCCTCCGTACTCTCCTTCATCTCATAGAGTACCGGAAGGAAACATAGAATTTTGGTTTAATTGACTAATGTCATTTTTAGAGTTCACATGCCGTCTTTAAATCTTGGGGTTGAAGCTATTTTACTACTTGTTATTCTTGAATCTGTGCCTCATAAAAAGACTAAATTGACAACATTTTGAAATCTGGACAAGGTGTAAGCAAGTTTGGGATCTCTAAGAGTTTGGTTTGTCTATCCTTTGTGAGGCTAATGGAACCCAATATTTACAAAGTTGGGATAAAAATTTACTGCTTGTGTATTTTCTTTGTGCTAGCAAATCGTACACCATCCAACTTCTTTAATCTTTAAGATACTAAACTTACACTTACTGTGATAGATCAGGGACATGCTAATTTTTTTCATTGAAATAAGTTTCCTTCTGATTCTAAAAATATTGGGGGTCAAGGATTTAACAAAGCATTTTGTCACTACCTAGTTCTTCTACTTCTTACGTTTAAAAGTAAAGAAGTCAATGATTTTGAGTTAAGAATTATAAAAGAAATAGAGGAGAAAAAAATTTGTCTGATTTTTATATGTTTACATGTTTCAGATGACCCGCTATCACTTTGAAAGAAACATATCTTCACACGATTCTAATTTTTTCATATAGGTTTAAATGAATGAATGAAATCACTAATTTCTTCGTTTCAAGTATAAACTTTAAGTAGTTTGAATCTGATGGTTTTAATTGAAAATATAAAGGATCGACTAGTTTCAAAAGGTTGTAAACACTATAAGGGCCTAAAATTTTTGATCTTTTTCTCTAGTAACAGGAAGTACATCCATAAGAACTTTTAATTGCTATGACTTTGCCATTTTTTATTTTTCAAATTCATCAAATGGATATAAACCGTATTTTTGAAATGGGGACCTAAATGAAAAATTTTTGGAACAAACCGAGTCTTTATTGAATCAGGTCAAGAAAGCGAAGAGTTTGTAAACGTTACTAAAAAATCTCTATATGACTTGAAACATGCACCAAAGCAAGACAATTAAATTGTTAGTCCTGCATGATAGAAAATTGTTTTAAATCCATGAGTTTGATTAATGCCTCTATCATAAGTCTTGAATAATTCACAAGTATGTTTGTTTATATGTTAATGAATTATTGACTTTGTCCTCTAACATGATTTTTATTTATTAAGCTAAAAATATTCTTCGAAGCATAATGGATATGAAAGATTTTGGAAGGAAAATTGTATTATTGGAAAATAACAAGAAAATTTGAGGGAATTTCATTGACTAGTCACTTACTTTGAGAAAATTTGATAAAATATAATTTCTTGATTGCAAGCTTGTTTCTTTCACTCCTTTTAATTCACTTAATTCACTTATTTTTCTCTATTGAAAGTGAAAATGAATTTAATAAATCAAAATGAAATTTTAGCATAAATTGGAAGTTTGAGATATGTGACTGATTTCACTAACACTTATGGCCTTATATGCATATGCATTCAGAGGTTCTTGGCAGGTTACAAGGAAAAGTCAGGTAATGAACATTGACATCTGGAACAAGAGTTATTGACTTATTTAATTGGAACGGAAAATATGGTTTGTGGTTCTATAAAAAGATAGTCCCATGGTATGTGAAGACTTTTTTGTGATCAGATGGGAACACTTTATCATGTGATTCTTGTTCAACCAAACCAACCACTGTTTATGTCTTATTTAGGTGGTGTGGTGTTTTGTTGGGAGATCAAAAAAGCAAACTATAATAATTTGCTACTCTACCATGATACTGAATTAATTGCTTGTAGCTTCATATATGAGGAAACAAACAATTAAGAGATCTATTATTTGATGACCTTATTTTGAAAAACGAATTCCCCTATTTTAATGCATTTTGATAGTACCACTTATATTGGTAGAGTGTCAAAACCGATAGGTTCAACTATACATCCAGACCTTTAAGGCGGAAACACAAAAATTTTAAGAAATAGTTTACAAATGGTACCATTATTAATGTTATTATGTCAATCTTGTGCTAATCTTGCAGATCCTTTCTAAGGTCTTAACAAGGAAAAAAGTTTGGAGCACATCGAGGAGGTTTGGAATTGAAGTCCGATAAAATCATTAGTCCACTAGAGGAAACCCAACTAGGTCTAAAGATCCTTAACCAGGTTTTGAAAGAAAAATTAATCATATGATAACATGTTGTGAAAAATGCACTATCGTTTTATTCTCTCCATATGATGTGTAGTGCATTGTTTCATTAGTTTTGTGAAGGTTAAACGGATCAAACTCTTGTTGAATATTGTAGCCAGTATGGGTGAAATTTAAAACATACATGATCACTCTGACAAGGTTTTCACTATGTGTATGTGGAAGTAAACCGCTTCCTATGATAATTGGGCTTATTCTCAACAGCACTCAAGAAACTGGGAATAACACATGGCCATAACATGTTGGATTTTTTTTTGCACAAAAAAAACAAAAACCAAAAAAACATTAAACTTTTTCAACACCTTTATTATTTATTGTAGCAGTGATTTTAATTTTCCTAAGTATGATCGTTAAAGTCGAGACCACAACGACTTTTGAGTTAAATTTACTTTTCACTACGTGGAGGTTCAATGCGCAGTGCACACCTTCATTATGCCTAGTAGTCTTCCTCTCAACTCGTAGGTTTTCTTGTTATATTATAATTAGTGGGCTTTGTTGGTATGGGATCATTTTAATATTAGTAAATAATGGTTAAGGTGCATATCTTCCCATTCACTCCTGCAACTATTCCTATTAAATGGTCAGTTGCATGTTTAATGTATTTCGAAATCAATTTTAATGGCTTAATTGCCGATTACTTTACGTGTCTGACATTGACTTTGGTGAACTTTGTCATTCATTCTACTTTTTAAAGGCTTATCACTCTAGTCGTTGGTGGCCTTTGGTCCAGTCCATCTCTTACTATCTATTCCCATTATTGTAACATAAGGTCAACTCCCAAGACCAGATATCATTATTTACACCCCCCATTTTCTGGCTATTATTGCTAGGAAGACTTCCCCCTTGTCGCATAAATAGTGGTGGTATTTATTGGTTTTATACACACAACATACAAGAAAAATATAGAGTTAAAGCATTAGTCAAAAAGAGAGTTCTTATTAGTTAACGAAGGTGTTCTTTTTTGTGGAGTTTTTTGACTCAACTCTTGTTAGAGTTGTTGAGTTATACTTTGATATAACAGAGTTTGATTGTGGATCCTGGAGGGGGACAATGTCAAGAGGACTACTGTTGGAATCGTAAAAACATTTGTTGCCTGTGTGCTTGAATATCCTTGAAGAGATTGAGATAATCCGCGCCTCACCTGAAGGATTTATTTCTTCATTTATTGTCAATTGTAATCTTAATTTTGTTAATCTTGCAAAGATTTTCATTAACCAATAGAAAGTGTACATTCATCTTTCCAGTGGAAAAGGAAAGTGGTGAACGTACCTTTATCCTGACGGCTCATGCACTAAGCCCAAGGGGCGTCTATGGGAATCTTATTTGGAAGAAACCCAATTTCATAGTGTACATCTTATTTCTTTTATACTATAATTTTTTATTGTTCTTGTCAAGTGGAGGGGAAGTCCTGAGTAACAATAATTTTTTAATCTAAGGAGAACGTTGCAATTAAATTTTAGGTGACGCCCTGGTGAAAATATAAATCATTCTACTCCTTTGTCTAAAGACCTCAAGGAGTTTTTTTTGAAACCTGTTTTAAATTTCATTTGTTGCTTTGGGTATGTAGCATCTTTTTAGTGTGGGGTAGTGAAATATTTCTAGTTTTACTATTTTATTGATGTTTTTCTTATTTTATGAATGGTTCCTTGAACTTTATTTTCTGTTTTTCTCCTAGTATAGATCCCCTTGATCGAGTATCTTTTATTTGTTTAGGAATAAATTTTTTTTTGAAAAAGAAAACCCCCTTGTGATTGGTGTGATACTTGCTATTTAAGGCTAATTTTTGAAAAATCTTTTTCTTAGTGAAGCTTGATTGATAGAGAATCTGCAAATTCCTTGACACCGTAAGATCGTGGTGTGACTTATAATAGCTTATTGATTTTTTTTTTGTATTTTATGATCTTTGTCACTCGTAGTATTGGAAATTATCTATATTGCTATACGTGTGCCGATGTGTTGTGAGAATAATGTTTATTCCATATTTTGCATATTAGTCCTAGAACTTGCCTAGCATGTTACTGAGTGAAATAATTGGTTGCTTGTTTTAAGGATATGTCACTAGGATGTCTTTGATATTATTGTAAAGTTTATTCCCTTTTCATTATATTAAAGTTTTATCCCTTTTGATCCTGTTGGCGTTTTTGTTGGTAATCCGTATTTTGCGCCTCAACTATTTTGTTTAAATCCCTAAGTTTGTACCTATCTCCCTTGAGCAGTAGAGCATAGCAATATTCTAATTGTTTATTCTAATAAAAAGGGATGGTTGAGTAAAAATCTAATCAATGATGCTACAAAGTGATTTAAATTCCCTCTTTGAATAAATGTATGTAAAAAATGAAAACCTGAAAGAATAAGAAAGAAAGAGAATCGAAAAAGAATTGAAAAAATATTTTGAAAAACAATGTTAAAAAATTCTTGACATGATGATAATTACTTGTTAAAATTGTTGAAGAGGGGTCTGAATCTAAGAGAAAAAAATTGTGATGGAAGTATAGATTGTAAAAGTGACTCAGGAAGTGTATGTCACTATTAGATAGTTTTTCTACCATCCACTAACCACCATTACAATCCGTTAAAGTCATATTTGATTTCTATTAAACCATCTTTAATTAGTGGAAATGGTACATAATAGGCAAGGCTATGATTCTTTTGCATACATGTGAATTTTCTTTGTTGATTGTGATAGTGCCTTCTTGATGCCTAAGCTCTTAATTTTATATCCAATCTTTTGAATTGAGTGTGTTGACCATTGTTTCTTGTGAGGCACTTGTTTAATAATGGAGAGGTGATTTTATTAATTCTTTGAGGAGCTTAGGTAAGACAGCTAAAATTGATGAGTTTAGTGCCTTTTAATTTAGGAAGGTAGAGGTTTGTTATGTGTTCTATGTCCGTGCATAGTGTGGAGAAGTGAACTTGATGTTTTTTGAAATTGATTATGACTTAATTTTTTGTTTCAACAAAAGTGATAAAATCCTAGTTTTATTTTTTTTAAATGAGATTTAACGTTTGCTCTAAGGGCAAGTAATTTACGTGAGGTAATATATATATATTATATATATATATATATATATATATATATATATATATCTATATTATATGATATATATATCTTTTTGCCTCACATATTATTTAATATTTGGGGGGGGTCCCCTCTTAGCATTGAATTTTATGGATATGATTACTAGTATATTTAATTTGTAGACTTATTGGCGCGAAGATGCAGAAGTTGGATCTACCACGAACTCAAAATGAAAGGTTGAAGAAGAAAATCAATCAGACACTTATGATTAAATTGCTATATAATAATTTTAATTTATATGGAATTGTCACTTACGGACATAATTGAAGTTGAATACCATAAGCTGCCATCTGGGAACGAAGGAACACAACAAGAGTTCGAGGCGGTGGGTGATCTTTCATTTCACGCGGAATCAATTCTGTATGGTTTTTTGGAAACCTTATTTGTTTTGGATTTAATTTATTTTATTTAGGCTTTTTCCATATCGATAAATAGCAATGAGAATAATATTAATACTTCAGGTCGTAGTTCTCAGCTCCAAATCTTATAATTTTTAGGATTTTGTTTCTTCTTCTTTGCTAGATATTACTTTTAAAGACCCTTGTTCTAAAATGGCTGTCGGCTACGGGTAATTGTTGACATATCAACTATCCTTAATTGATGCTGGGCTTTAACTTACTTTTAATTCTTTTGTATTGTTGTTTCAGTCATTTTTCATGACCCAGGCTACTCTTAATATAACTGGCATACAGACCCCAAAGACCCGCCTCCCCCGAGATGCATCATACAAGCCACTAAAGAATAACAAACATAAGTAATACAAAAAAGTAGGGAAGTTTAAAACATTTTAACACATTCGAGTCTTTTTAATAAAAATCAAGTGTATGTTAACGTAGCATTTCTCAAACCATCGAACCATAAAAGAATTTAAAATCTTGGGACACAATCCTATGAGTCTCAAAATTAATGAAAAACATAACGAGATACGCGAAACCAGCCCTCGATACAATGATGACCACCAAAAGCTTCACTTCTTGATCAACTAGAGCATACGACCCTACATTTGATAAGAATGTAAGGCAAGAGTAGCATGTACAATCAAGTATAAAGTAGGCCTCATACCAGATTATCATAATCATAGTCAAGATAAGACATAAAGCATAATCAAATAAAGGCATAATAGATCATAACAATAGGAATCTACTGTCATAAGTAACGTCACTTAATACTTAGCCAAGACTTGGTCGTCCACATCTAGTCCAAGTTTTAAATTCATGGAAGTAGTATCTAGCATACTCCAAGTCAATCAACCTCATAGCATAATCACCTCATTTATACTTACTTTAAGACAATGGGGAATTGTCCCCCGCAATGCCTAGTTCATAATGGCTAAAAAACGGGCATTCTCCGCTTACCTTACTACGTTCCGATTGTGGTTACTCACTCGCCTCCCATAACCTCATTTTATGATGCGGGTACTTTGCCTCCTCCCCCTCACCATCTCATAAGGACCATGTGTCTCGCCTCCATGTCCATTCATTTGTAAGTACGCGGGGACTCACCTTTTGTTCATTCTAGAGTTGAGATCACCTTCACATTCATTCAATCATGCTTTCTATTCATTGTAAGAAGTATCTCTTACCACGGTCTATCTCAATCCCTCAACATTGAGTTAGTCTTACTCTCAGCATTACATCTTCAAGAACATCATCTATACGCTTTTACTCCTAGAAAATAAAATCAAGATGTCGCCTATATGATCAATTAAAATAAATTAGAATCATAAATCATAATCATATGGATATATCTAATTCACAAAGAATTTCCCTCACATGGCTCAAACCCACAATATCAAGACACAACTTAAACGCCAAAATCATAGATAGGCATGGTTACATGTAATTTCCATCCTACTACATGTAATTCTTATCAATTCAATCATAAACAACATAATCCACTAAATTGGATCAACATTTCTTATAACCCACAACAATGGAAGAAACCCTAACTAGAATTGGGGTAACTGTTCTTCAAATTGTGCAATTCTAGGGGACTCCATGGGTGGAGGATTCTCATGGATGAAAAGAATCATAAACTTAGTCCTAAGTCCACAAACCTTGAAATTGGGAGTCTTGATCTTTGCCTATCTCTAAGTTCCTAAAATATTTCCCTAACCTTTACCCACAAGACCATGATCCACGAACTGTGGATAAAACATGGCCGTCCTAGTTATGTGTGGTTTCAATGTTTATAGACTTGATTTCTAGGAACTTTTTACCTAGAATCCCAACCACAGACCATTGCCCATCCACTTGGCGTGGGTCCTGTCATGTTCTTGGCCAAATAATGTCTTACGTTAAGGTCTCATCATAATGCCGCTCCACGAAAGGGTGGTTGGCCCCCCCTTGGTGCCCCTGTAATCTTCATTTTGCTAGAATCTAAGCATTTTCCAAATGAGAAAACTCAATACTAGCCTCACATCATACATGTACTCATGTATATGCGCAAAACAATGGGGAACAATTAACTACAATATCAACATATTTAATAATGCACCAAAGTGACGTAGGAACTACATCTAAAGCCAATATGATGCATTTTTACATTTTGACACGTAATAATGAACTCTACCCTTTTCCTAAAGTTATGATCAACACAATCTCATGGAGTCGAAATGCAAATCATGCACAAGTGTCATATTCAAAGAAGGGAAATATCAACTCCCATTAAACATTTCATTAAAAATCATATCAGAAGTCTATAATCAATGCATATTTTACACTACAACATAAGGAAAGACAACATATATAAACCATTCTTCAAGCTAGAATTTTCATGGTATGGGCCCAATTTTAGGAAATCATAAACACATTCACGCACATACTTCAACAAAGCAAATCAGGGAATTCTTACCTCAAGCAAGATACAACGAAAAGATGAGGATACAGGACTCTTATTTCTTCGGCCTTCCAGTAGGCACTCACAACTATGGTTTCCTCTATACCCTTAAATGGGAAAAACCCTCTTTGTTCCTCAATGATTTGAATTGACGGTCTAGAATAAAACCAAAAACTTCCTTCCGAGAAGAATCTCTTCATTATATACGTTTAGGGGAACATGATGTCCGGATCCCAAAACTTTTTTACATGGAGACATGTAAAACTGAGGTGCAAGCATGCGCCAACTCATTTGAAAATAAAGCTCATATACAACCTTACAAACAGTCCTAATATTTAATATCGGTCCTAGAAAATGGGAACTACACTTATATTTTTCTTTCAAAACCCATTGCATGCACCCTTTATGGTTAAAAATTAAAATACACCCCATCATCTATCAAATTCTGGTATCGCCTTCCACATCCGTATAAAATTTGTCAACTTTGCGCCTTCTCGACATTTGCTAATGATTCCGATTTTCTCTAAAGCTTCATACACACATCCTAAAAAGTTAAACTCACCCACCACTCTCGAACCATATGACAGGATATCTACACTATCTACCCTCCTACTATAATTGCCCAATGGATCATCCCAATACAGAATTGAAGCTATTATTATAAGAAATTCAATCAATGGAATGTTTTTCATAACAATTACCCATCATTATCATACAAAAAGCTTTCAACACGTCCTCTATTTTGGATTGTTTCTTTCTTCCCTGTCCATCGGTTTGCGTGTTGAATTCAAGCTTAAAACTTGTGCCATGACCCTTCTTCTGGAAAGACCTACAAACCGAAGTAATGTGAGTACCCTATCGGATGATAATGTACAAGGGGTAAACTCTCCATGTAGCCTTCCACTCACTCAAATATGAACTTGGGATAGTCTCCTTTTTTCCCGAGTAACAACCTTTATGGTAAAAAATGGGCCGTACTCATCATTGGTCAACCTATAACCCAAATGAATCATATTGATCGCTGAGTTAGTATAAACTCTAACTATGAAATACTATATACATCTTCCCACTTACAAGTAGGTTAACAATATCTTGGTGGGATAAGCTGCTCGATTCTATCCTTAATCTTCACTTTTTGGGAAAATTAAGACAATCTTCTCCACAAACTGCAATACCTTTTATCCTATTCCATCACAATGATATCACCAATCATGAAAATCTTGTCTACTATCGGTTAATAAGAACAGCAGAACTATGGGATAAATAAAAACGGATAAATATATTCCCCTAATTATCACCATTTGGGACACATCATGGGTTTTGGTACTAAGGACACAACCATCTCCCATTGGAAGAGACCTTTACCGGACTTTTTAACTGCCGAGGTCTTTAAATTCTACTAAAGTCGTATCAAGTTCTTGCTTTTCCTAACATCAACCAATAATAATGATTCAGACCCTTCTTCAGAATGACACAACAACCCTTGGTGAAGTCTAACAAATTGAACACGCCCATTGAATCAATCTAAATATCTCTCGGGCTACTCTTTTATCATCGTAAAACATGTGCCCAGACTACCATGTAGTCGATAAAGAGCATCCGCTAGTATAGTTTGCCTTTTCCAGGTGATATAGATGACACTTATATCATAGTTTTTTTAATATTTGGCAACATTTTTGGTAAAGATTAAATCCCGTTTGGGTTAATCCTTTGCAAACTCCTTATGGTTGGTGACCATCAACATAAAGCCCTATAAATAATGCCTCCAAATCATTAAGGAAAATCCAACCCCCTTCGATAACTCTAAGATCATGGGTAGGAGATTCCTCTCATGTACCAATTGTTTGACTTGAAACAACCATAGGCATCACTCTTATAATTTTTGAACAATCACACATCCCAACCCCACTCTAGAGGCGTCATAATATATAATAAAATAATTAGTCCTTCCAGTAAGTTAATATTGGTGGAAGTAAGCGTATCTTTCACCTACAAACTTCCTCACAAGAATTTAACCATAGGAACTATCCTTCTTTTTTGAGTCAATGCTGTTCAAAGGCAAAAATCATAGAAAAACCCCTCAAATTCTTCTCTCAATAACCGACCAAACCTAAGAAACTTCTAGTATCTTTCAGGTGATAGAGGTTCAGGCAAAATCTTGACTGTAATCTATCTTCGTTAGATCTATCTAATACCATTGCTTAAACTATATGGCCAATAAAATATTGATCCTTTGAAAACTTGCCCTAACATATCAATATGCTCATTCCCCCCTCACTTCTTGCATACAAATCAAAATATCATCAAAACACAATCACGAACATATCAATGTACTTCTAAGTACCCTTTTATCAAGTCCCATGAACGTTTTTTGGGGTTATCGTATATCCAAAAGACATCACTAACGACTCATAGTCACCATAGCGGATCATAAAGTTCCTCCTCGGGTTTTCTTCCTCTTTCCCTAATTGGTGATAACCCTAACCCAAGGTCATTTTTTTCAGAAATAACTAGCCCCTTAAAGTTGATCAAAGTAAATCAATTGAATCTAGGAAGAAAATACTTATTCTTAATGTCATTTGTTCATTGCCTACAAGAATACATATATGTGTGAGTCATCATTCATCCTAAAACAATTACGGAATACCCAATGGAAAAATGTAGGTCAGGATGAAACCCTTATCCCAAAAATTCCCTCAATTGTTCCTTTCATCCCAAAGTTTCATTGCAGTCATTCTATAAATAATTAATAAAATAAGTTGTGTCTTGGAAGAAATTCAATCGCCAAAATCTTTCGGGGTAGTCATTTGGAAATACTTTCATAAATCTTTTACCAGGTAGAACCAACTAAAGACTAGGGGTTTTCAGATCTACAAATTATCATACGCACTATTGATAGAATACAACCCTAGAATCATCTCCCTTGCTTATATGCAAGAAAAATTTGTCCTCTGCATACGAATTTCCCCTCTTTCCACTCACGATAGAGCATTTGGAAACTAAATTTCACCACTTTAGTCCTACAATCAATATAAGCTATAAAGATGAAACCACTCATTCCTAAAATAGCATCGAAATCATCATGGCAAGTTCTACTACATCTACTATAGTGACTCGTGGGATAAGGATCAGGATACCTCATATCGACCCTGCTAGTCACCTAACGAATCAACGCAGGGGGTAAACATACAAAGGTTCAATACCACAATCAACAACCATATAAAAGCTCGTATATACTAAGGGACTCCAAGGCAATTAAAACGTAGAACCCGATCAAGCAACGGAGTGGGTGGGGAGGGGGACCCCACCTCATCCCTCACTTATCCCTGCCCTTTTCCTATACACATCACCTTATTAATGGAGCTCTCTTGGTCAGCTCTAGCTTGGAGTGCATAAAACCTTTTGTTCCGGAGACTCTCACCTAGAACAGTTGGACCGTTATGAGGTAGGTTGATCCATAAGACGAGTGGCCCCTCCTCATTTTAGTAATTGAAAGAGGGCGACCCCTATCTTTGACCATTTTCCACACACCCAAAACATGACTTGGAGCCTACTAAAAACACTTTCCTCCTTCATGATTTCTTTTCTTTCTCCCGCATGAGCATAAGAGGCATAGGAGGACTATTAACCATCACCTGGAAATTTTGATTTAACACCCTCATTTATTGCCTCGGAGGAGCACTTGTAGAACCTGCTCGGAGAACTTTGATATAACCTTGGACGACCCCATCGACCGGACCGGGACCGACATGAAGAAGTTACCATCATCTACTTAGGAACCTAGGCCCGTTTTAGATCACTAGATCTTTCTTGTGCATTTCCCTCTCCTCAAGGCAAAGTGGTGCGGCAACTCTTGACTACCACTCGGATACACCTGACATAACTTATTTATCTGGCCCTAGATCTCCAAATAGAATAAGCCTATTGGACAGTTGGTGAACCTCAAAGTGTATTCCTTACAGTCCATATTACCTTGCCTAAGTTTTATAACTCAGTATCGTGTCTCTATCAGTTATAGAGCCTGAATCGATCAATAAATGGCACTTGTGAATTTCTCCCATTCTGAATCCGCCTTTTGCTACTATACTTGCCTCTTTTTTCCTCTTTCCCACTAATTAACAATATGAGTAACCCTTGCTTGGTAGTGGACAATTCTACCGTCTCTTTTTCTCTTCCGAAGGGTCATTCCCATAATGCAGTAGTGTGGTAGACCTAAGCGATAAAATCTATGGGTCCTTCCTCAACGTTGAATCCATACTATTCTGGAGTGTTAATTCTTGTAAAACCCTCACTTCTGTTTACTACTCCTACTGTCATACCGCAAGCTTGGTTCCAAAGCATCCCACATTTGTTTACCATCATGGTTTAGATAACAGTTGAAATCTCGACCTAAAACTCTCATTAGATCACATTCTTGCACTAATGGATCAATAGAGCTCGGGTGGAGGAACCTGAGGAGGAACTTCTCTTCCTCACATATTTCTCTTATTAACATTTTATCCTTAGACATCTACTAGTCTATTCCTGAAAACCATCGCTGAAAGATTAGGAGCTACTTACAGAGTTAACGCAGGATGGCACGAATTAGAAATTGAAGCGTGAAGTTTCCTAAGCCTCAGGTACGTGTCATAAAAATGGTGATGCTTCACACTATGAACAAGACTCTACCACGCGGTTTGAGCATCCTAGAAGAACGCATTATAACCATGTTGCCTAGTTAGCATTTTTTTTTCAACACAGGGTACTCCTAGATGTAACATGGCTACAACAGACGCTTGAGAAGGCCTCATAACACCACGTAGCGTATTCACAACATAAAGTAATACAAAAAGTATGTAAATATAAAACATTTAACAACTTAAAATCTTTTATAAAGTAAGAGGAGTCTGAAACTAGACAGTTGTCTCAAACCCTCTAAAAAGCAAGAGACTATAAACTTGGGACGCAACGCATGTCCAATAGTCTCAAATGAACAAATTACATAAAGTGATAAGGCTGATACCAATCCCAAATATATGAAGACTCAACAAAAGCTAACTATTGATTCAACAAAAATCCTAGCCACAAGTGTGTTAATCGGCAGAATCGTCGGAACCCTTCCATTATCAAACGTAGAAGAGTATACAATAGTAACAATCAAGACTAAATATTATGTTCCATCACAAACCACTAAAATATAATCATTAGTCAAGAACAACTTTAGTGTAAGTTAATAATGCCATATAAACATTATACAGTAAGAGGAATACTTCCTTAACTATCCTCATTATCTTAGCCAAGACTTAAGTCTTCCTCCTCTAGTCCAGTTTAACATCATGAAAGGAATATCTAGAACCCTCCAAGTCAATCAACTTTAATAGCATATCACGTCTTCATACTTACTTTTAAATAAGGGGATTTCCCTCAATTCCAGTTCTTAAAGGCTTAGTGGTTACTCGCCTCTTGCCTTACTTACATTTAGATTGCTGGTACTCTTCAACCTCAAAAAATCAATACATGATTCTGGTAAACTCGCCTCCACACCATCTCATAATGAGTATGAGTAGTTGCCTCCCTGGCCATTCATCATAGTGGAACGTGGGGACTCACCTCTTGTTAAATTCTAGGAGTATGAGAAATCACCCTCATATCCTCACATATGAAGAATCAAGGTAATCGCCTCTAGCCTCATCATTCACTCAGAATTTAATCTAGTTCATCTTAGGTGAGAAATCCTTTCCACCTGGAATAATTATTGAGTAAACGTTTAATATGCACTCAATCATTATTAGCTATCCAGTTTATGAATATCTCTTAAATGTCTATCATTAATCAATAAACACTCATATCTAGGCTTTACTCTCAAATCACTACATTAATGAATAATCATTGTTGAACAGACCCACCCAATTTTGACCGACCTTGACCATGTTTAGGAATATATTCATGAGTACGTATTTTAGATTTTGGTCGACTTTGCTTGAAAATTTAATATATTTTAGTATGTTTTAAAACTATCGGTCAATCTTATTAAAATATTTTAAAATAAAATAATGATTCCAAATTTAAAAATAACTGATTTTTTTTTCAATTATATAAAAAATATTTTAAATATATGTATATGTTATTAATAGTAATGCCTCAATGTTCTTAAATTTTTTAACCATTCTAAGCCTATTCTACAAAATTTCCTTCATTCTAGCTCCTTGAATTAGGTTTAATTTCAAGCATATTCACTCTTTCATCATTCCAATTCCTAGCCAAATTTCTTGGCAATTGTATCCATTCCATATTCAATCCAATCTATTTTTCAATCCTTCTCATCTGTAATCCCTCCAAAAAATCCATTTATTTTAGCAGCAAATCGCTAACGGCCTTCATTCTCGTATAAATCAATTGTCCATATTTAATCCACCTATTCTAACCTAAGTTAAGGGCCTAACCCCTAAAAATCTTCATTCCTCCCTCCCTCCTCTTCCCTCTCCATAACGCCTCCCCCTCTCCCTTCTCTCTTCCTCCCCCTCTCTCCACTCTCCATCCACCGCCCCTTCCTTCTTCTTCTCCCTTCTCTCTTCCCCGTACGGCAGCAGTTGGCCACGCGCCAGCATCCACCCGGGCGCGAGGCAAGCGGCCACCCCATCTCTCTCCTCGTCTCTCTTCCAGAGAGCCGCAGAGGCCAGCAAGCGACCGACCCATCAGCTCCAAGTTTTTTTTCGGATCAACTGCTCTCCGTCCAGCAGTTTCCGACAACACCAGCCATGCGATGTCCGGCGAACAACAGCTTCGCCTGTATCAGCACAATCGCTGGCTCTTCTCCTTGCTCCTCCTCTTCTCCTTTTTCCCTAGAGAAAGCAAAAGAAGCTGCAAGCAAAAACCAACGATAGCCCTCTCTTCCTGTTCTCTCCTCGCCTCTTCTTTCATCTTCTCTCTTCCTTATTCTCCACCTTCTTTTCTCCATCCCGCAAAGCACTCAGGCAAGCTGCCGGTAGCATCGACACAGGCGCAGGCCAGGACAAGCAGCCCCCACCGGCGTAGAAACTCAACCAGCCCGCCCTCATCAGCGAGTAGGCATCAACACGCCAGGCATATCAACTATGCACAAACGACAAGCTCAAACAATGTATAACACGAAGCGCTCTGCTAGTGCAAATATTTGTGTTCCGTTTGTGACTGATCCAACAGATCCGTCGCGGTATCTTCTTCATTCTATTACTATTCATTCGGTTTGTTCATTCCCTAGATTATATATTCTTGTCATAATTTAACTTTGTTTCATTATTCTTGTCAATATTTTTTGTTGATAAAATTTTTTAAAAATTATAACTGAATTGCTGGGTTGTTATCTGATTTAGTAATTTTCCTTGACATGTTTTTTTTATGTTAAGAAGGCATGTGCTATGATATTTTGATCTGATTCTAGTTTTGTCTAATAGTTCCTGAATAATATGACTCGTTTGCATACATTGTATCGAAAGGTTTGGCAAGAAATCTAAATAGGTTGGTTTAAGTGATCCCTTTACTTTTAAATTCTGCTTTAAATCTATGGTAGCAAAATTAACGTTTCTCTTGCTTGTGTCTGACTTGTATAATATGTTAACATACTTAAGGTGATTTTTTATGGTTTTTTGTGCCATTTGGGAACGATGTTTGGTCTCTTTTTGTAAGACACGCAAGTTTTCCTCATTATTTGTTGGCTATTGTTTAATTGAGCATAATTGGCTTAATGCATTGAATTGGTTCCTTAAATCTTGTTTTTTTTAGAAAAGCTATATTGATTGAAACTGAAAATATTTAAAATTTTTCTTTATTTTAATTTTTTCTTTGTGAATAATATTACTCCTATAAGTTAATTCTTACTTGTATATATTTGTTAATGAATATCTTGAAATTTTTCTGATTTGGTCCGCTTTTATATAAGGACAACACTTATTTGATTCGGATTCCTTAGCAAATGGGGGGGGAGGTGGAGTTGTTTTACCACGGGGCGTTATTTGGTTCCCCCTCTTACGATATAAATAAGACCCCATTTTTATTCTTTAAAAAAAAACTCAGCAACTCATACAATCATTCCACTCACATATAAACCTCTAACAAAGTTTCTCTCCCACCTCACATCTTGAAAAGAACTCACAATTATTTTCAACAAACTCACACACTTATTCACCTCAATCACAAATTCTCCCTTCTTCCTCCCATCCCTCTCCCCTTCTCTCATTGCTCTCATTGCTACTTTAAAACAAATACTTGAGACTCCGGTAATTATTCAAGTGTTCTTCTTCGCATTAGTTTATATTATTTGTTCGAGTAAAGTTGAATAATTTTGTTTTGCTTACCGGGTTAAGTATTCGTAAAATTCCACATCATCTTTACATTCACACATTTGTGGTAGCTATTGTTTTTTTTTTTCATATGTAGAATTCGTCATTAAACGATTTCAAATATTGTCCCCTCCCTTGCTAATAAGTGTGAGTGTCTTTTGTATTATTTGTTATTTGAAGTTTTCACACTTGAAGTTCACAGTTGAAGATTAATTGAGAAAGATTTATTTGTTTATTTGCCCTGTAATGTCTATCTATATACATATAATATATTCTATAATACTATATCTATATATAAATCTATTCTTATTATTATATTCCTATTTTATTTATTCGACTGTTTAACAATTGTAACTTCCAAAGATCATATATATCATTTATTTGGGGATCGTCTAGGGGATGGGGATTTACATGCTTACTTGTTCATTTAAAAAAAATAAAAAATAAATTAGAAATAATGCCTATAGCTTTACTTAAACCACCTAGATTATTGTTGTTTTTGTAGTGTTATAATATATCGATTTTTCAATTTGCTTGATGACGGCCTTGTTAATCAGTCTTAAAGAAATCATGACTAATTCCATTAATTTTTAATGTTACCATCAAATCATATAATTTAGTAGGCTGATTAGGGGTTTTAATATTTATAACTTTTAGCATGTCTTGTCACGTAAAATCATGCCTAAGATTAATTTGTTCATATTTTAGATTAACAAAAACATGCATATATGTGTTGCTCTTTTTGAATACCTAGAAATCATGTCTAAGGCTTGTAAATAACTTTTTTAAACATATCCCACAAAAAATAATTTTTTTTGCATATTTGGTCCCTCCCTCTCTCTCCCCAAAATTAGTTAACATTATTCTATTCTTCCGCCTTCATGATGCTATATGTGTTTTTTAATACTAAATTAGAATCATTTCGTGCATTACAAATTACTACTTGGCTTTTTAAAATATTTCATACAAAACCTTGCAAACATAATTTTCTTTAAAAGTCATTATTCAATCTTCCTTTAAAACTTTGGATTGATTAATGGCATTGTTTTATAATTATAAGCACTTATCTCCTAACCTAATCGTTAGTGGAAAGTCAAAGAACTACAGAGGTCCAGTTCCAATTTTTAAACCCACGCGTCCCCGGAGTACCCACCTAAACCCCTCAATTTTCAAAAGAAATTATGTGCATATTATATAATGTAAATGTTTTATGGGTGCCTACGTGTAAAATAAACTAAATCTTTTAAATCATTTTCAAAAATAAACTATTGTTTTTTTTTAAGACGACCTCAATCAAAATTGTTTCTATGGTGGAGGAGCCGGATCAACAATATCAATGCATGGCATCATCCCTATAGAGAAACAAACATTTTTTAAAAATAAAATAAACTTCATACTCAAAACTATCAATTTTTTTACTTTAACTTTCGCACATGTTGTAGTTGCTTAATATTTCCAATTGTTTTTTAACAATTTTCGTATATTAAAATATCCGATGGGTTTATTTATTGTTACACTAGCTTGCATGTTAATTAATAATACCAATAAGACCTAATGGGTTTATGTTTGTTATCACTTATCAATCCTATTAATAATAATAATAAGTGACCTTGATGCTACTTTGAACCCCCCCACCGAGATTGCAATAGATAACGCGGGCCCACATTTGTTGGACTCAATGGATGCCTAATACCTTCCCCTCGAGGTACTTGACCCTTACCCTATCTCTGGCTCGTTGACCTTAGTTAGACGTAGTTTAGGTGATAGGTGCCCTAACGCGCCTTAATTCGTAGTGGCGACTCCAAACTCGAAATCCCCAAAGAGTTGTTAGGGTCCCGCTCACAAAAACCCAGTTTCCTGGCGAAATGGGGCGCGACGAATGGAGACTCGCTTGGGAATATTAGGTTCTCTTACCATTAAGGGTTAATTGCTTATTTATTTTGTGGGGGTTAACTTTTATTTTGTCATTTTTCAATTATTTGTTAGGTGCTTAACCATGTGTAGCCTATTTGTGGCCTTATTTACTTTTCTCTCCATGTTCCTCCCTTTCCCTTTTCCTTCCCTTTTCCTTCTTGTGTTTATTTACCATGTTTCACACCTCTTCCTTCCCTCCGCCGTTTCCCTCATTTGCTTATAGCTGTTAATCCCATACCCCTCTTGCCTTATTTGCGTAGTTTTATATCTTTAAATTATGTTTAATTTCCTTCATTGATGCTTCTTTATCTATTTAGTGTTTATAAACGGTCTATAAATGTTACCCCGCTTCCCACAATTAACTGCTAATGCTTTATTGCTTTGATAATTACATCCCGCTCATGTACTTCCCTCAATGGGCCCTCTTCTTTGTTTGTTCGCGTGATGTGTGCTTGCACCTCTCACAAACTACTCCAATCCTATTCAAATACCCATTAAGAGAGTCAGCATTGCGTGGACGTAACGGATAGTTTTACTCACTCGAACCACGAGCCTTTCGCATAGAATCCCTTTCAAGCGTGTCAAGCCAACTCTTATAAGTCCCTGGATAAGTCTACATGCGCATAAGCCCTAGGTGGTTTGACCCTTGTTTCAATCCACATAATTAGTCAGCCACCCTTTTCGTCTAAAAGGCCCCCACACCCTTAGTGACAAATTGCATATTTATGTGTCAACTTGATCATATAATTCTCAAGCCCTACATTTTCAAAATGGAGTTTGAGACGTCGTTTGTTACTTTGTTTGGCAGAGTCATGGCTCACCCCCCTCCCTTTCCCCAACACAAACACAGTGGGCAAAGTTAAAAAATTTTTTTGAAGATGTTTTTGGCGATGAAAAAGAGAGAAAATGGCTCGCAACCTCCTCAACCCCGACATGATCCTTACCGACCCAAATGAGGAAGCAATTGTTTTCCTAACATTGGAAATCAACATAATTTAAAGTTTTTTTTCCTCTTATTCCCCAGTGTTATCCCTAAGCCCTTTAAGTTATCTCTAGATTAGGTAATAAACAGAAATTATTTTCAATAATTGAAAGTCGTTTTATGGTCTAACTCTAACCTCCAAAAAAAAATTTGGCAAATAATGCTTGAATTAGTTATTGTGCTCACTTATGTGTCGCTTATGCTACCTGCTGGGCTCAACGAGGCTTCCTTTTGCAGTTAGGGTCGTTTATCTTAAATACCGTGTTTGATATCCCAAATTTATGCAATGTTCTAAATTGGCTCTATTTTTTGCTTTTATTAGTTTAAACCCTTTCCCATTATGTACCTTATTCTATTAACTGTATAATTGTCCCACTATTGATTGATTGTGGTCTTCAATTTGAAAATTATAATTTTGGCTCACTAGATAATAACTCGGTTGTGGTTGTGATTACTTCTTTGATTAAATCTGTTGTCTAGTATTTTGGATAATTGGCTCGACTACTATTAGCAATATGACAATATGTTCAACCTTTTTCGAAAAAATCACCCATCTCTCGTCCCAACACAAGTCCTTTTGTACCTCTCTCCTCATCTATCCACTCACACCCTCTCCACAAGGTCTCCACTACCCTCAACTTTGATGCTTCCGGATATAGGGATTAGTTTTACAAAGATAGAGAACTAAGCTAGGATGCACTGCCTCGAAAAATTCATGAACCTTGGAGGACAAGGTGAATGGAGGAGTAACATCAATACCTGACCTCATGACCAAGGTATAAAACTTAATCTACCCCCGGAGGTGAATTGGGCCTTCGGATTTAAAATTCCCAAAATTCAACAGTTTGATGGCGTGGGGAATCCAATAAGCACATCTCAAAGATTTTTGCAGTAGTCTATTTGGCTTACAAAACAATGACCTTCCTATGGTATTTATTAAAGCTTATCAGGATAGCCTTCACTTGGTACGTCAACAATACTTGACAAATGGCTCGAATGGAAGACATGGCTCGAGACTTTGTGGAACATCCAAGTTTAATAGAAGGTTGACCTACAATTAAATTTGATCAAATTGAAGAAATTAGTCATGATCTTTTTGAGGAATATTCTTACGAGGAGATGTAAGCCTCCAAGAATACGTGCCTTACCGCATGAAGAGGAGTTGGTCCAAACGCTCATCAGATCCCGTGAGGGTATAGACTACAAAACTCCTGTTCTTTGCTGTATTGCCAAAGTTTCGACAGTCTTATTTCGAATTGGAAAAGAGTTAGAATATGGCATTCAGTCTGAAAGAATTGTGATACACAAATTCCTCCTTTTCAAGTCCTCTGAACGACCTCATTAATGAAAGGAACGATGATGCATCATATATAAACCGTCCGAACAAGGAATCGATATTGGGCAAATTTCATGCTATTCTTGAGCCTTCCACTCTCGGGTATCTCACCATAGTGAGGAAACCTCGTGTCTTTCACTCCCTTAAGGAACTTGGACTGACTTTCCAGAAATTAAATGGGCCCAAGGACTTCTAAGACAATCAATGGATGATTCCCAAGCCCTCTACTTCAAAACTTTGATCTATCCAAAAATTTGTGCCTACCATGCAAAACATTCAAGGTTATGACAACACCGAAGAATCTGCAGCATTAGATTCAGATTCAGATAATTAATTGAAAAAGGAAAAGGTTATAGTGTCAAACAAGACTGACAAACAACATTGCAATCCCTTCTATGGCGAATAATTCATCGTTTCAGGAGACCCCCTACCAATTTTATGTTAGGCCTTGAAAGGAAGCGTAAATCACATCAGAGAAATGATATGGACAAAGACTCTTTGAACAAAGTTGGCTTATTGTTCTCAACCTTTGCCCAAAGCTTTCCTCATATTCTTCATTTTTTTTTCATTTTAATTCTGAACTACTTTGACCCTATTTCCTTTTTGGATCCGTAGGCAACCCTCGATGGTCGGTCCTCATCAATAAATTTATCTTCTTTCTCATTGTCATGCAAAACACTCATTTAACAAATTCAAATCTAGACTAATGACAATCCATGAACATATTTGACACTTGAATCGAAGTCGTCCTTAATACCAATACAAGCCCAATCACTTTCTTTGGAACTTACAATTTTTCTTTGAGTGCAGCAGGATAAAAAAATTCCCACTAATAATCTGGGGCAAATTTTTGAGGAAACCTCAAAAATTTCATAAAGATGGTTGAAAAAAAAAACAAAAAAAGCGAGTATAATCTTATACTCTAAAAACTGGGGCAGAAATTTTGAGAAACTCCTCAAAAATTTCATCACAACGGAATGCAACTCTAAAGGCAAAACAAGCGACAGGTATGATGACCATCTCTCGCCTTTGAATTAACGAATTTTCTCTGGATGCCAGTAATAAATTAAATATGAGCTACTGTCTATTTAGAGCTGCTATGTAAGTCATACTATCCTCGGATATTTTTTTGAAGAGGCTCTTATCAAATTTTCTGGCGCTGACTGAATATATATTTTAAAGGCCTCTCCCACCTTATATATACGATATTTAGCTCTTCCGAGCGCTTCCTCCTTACAATAGGATGTTTAGGCCGTCTGCCTTACATACGCATTTAGAGGCTCGTCTGTGTACAATATGACTTTAGGCTCTTCCGCCTTACAATAGATGTTTTTAGGCGGCTTCCGCCTACAATAGGATGTTTAGGGCGCTTCCCCGCCTTAACAATGGATGTTAGGCTCGTCTGCTGCCTTCAATACGAATTAGCCTCGCTGCCTACATAGGACATTAGGCTATTCCGCCTTACATGGATGTTTAGGGCTTTCCTCCTTAAAAATGATTTTTAAGGCTCGTCTTCCTTACAAACCGACATTCACCTGGGGTTCGTGGGGTCGGGCGCCTGACAATAGGATGTTTAGGGGCTCGTCTTCCTTCAAACGACATTTGGCTCGTCTGCCTTACATAAACGACATACAGGCTCGTCGCTTACAATAACGACATTTAGGCCTTTTCCGCCTTCCCATAGATATTTAAGCTCGTCTGCCTTACAATACGACATTAGGCTCTTCCGCCTTAACCTAGGATATTTGCTCGCTGGTCCTGAATACGACATTTTCGGTTGTTCCGCCTTACCACTCAAAGATGTTTTACTCTTAGCCTTACCAATTAGGTTGTTTTAGGCTCGTCCTCCTTACAGACGTTTAGACTCTCATTACCACCAGACATTTTACTTATATTATTATATGTTTCTCTATCAAATATTTTTGGAGTTTGACGTATTCTTCAGAGATGGTTCAATCCTCACTCCTCAAGAATTTAAAGACTATCAAGGCTTGCACTACATCTCAAACAGATACGCTTTTTACCACCTCTTGTCGATTTAGAACTATATTTTATATTATTGGCTACTTTATCTATTTAAAGCCTAACATTTATCTAGAATTTTGCGGATATGATCGATCGCCCTTGATTACAATTATCAACCGCTAATCCCTCTTCAACAACGAAGACCCTAGTTCAATTCTTTCTCTTTTCATACTCGAGACCTCGCTCAAATGCTTATATCCCAAATCCTCACTCTAATCATGCTTCTTCCTCTATCCACGCTCTTCTTCCTCTCAATTCTCTTTTCTCTCTACTCTCTATACTTCTCCTTCAAGCATATCATGGTCTTTCAAATCTCTTAGCGCTCTTTCATTTTCAAACTTTAAGAGTTTCCTTTTCCTCTTGAATCTAGAACTACACACGACCGGATTCTCATATCACAAGAGAATATTTTAGGCTCTTTACAACCACAGTCCTTCGCTACTCTTTTTCAATCTATATCGTTTTCATTGATCCACTGACATCTGTCGTCGTTCAGACAAAATCGCTACTAATCCAACGTTGGTTGCCTGACAATTCATTCTTCATTCTCAATCAGAACAAGGGGCACTGTTACACCCAATTTTGACCGACCTTTGACCATGTTTAGGATACTATTCAATTAAGTACATAGTTACATTTTTAGAAGTTTTTAGTCGACTTTGTCTGTGAAATTATATATTTTAGTATGTTTAAAACTATCGTAAATATTATTGAAAATATTTTAAATTTAAAATTAATTAATTCCAAATTTAAATGATTTGTTTTCAATTATATAAAAATAATTTTAAACATTTAGTATTTTAATTAATAGTAATTCCTACACTTCTTAATTTTGAAATTCTAGCCTATACTAACATAATTTCCTGTCAATTCTAGCTACTTTAATTAGAGTTTTCATTTCAATCATAGTCCCTCTTTCGTCAATTCTAGCCAAATTTATTGCAATTGTAGCCATTCCAATATTCAATCCAATCTGATTTCATACTCTAATCTTTAATCTCATCCATTTATTTATCAGAAAATCCTAACCCTCAATCTCGTATTAACTCAATGGTCCATATTTAATCCACCTATTCTACACCTAAGTAGGAGGGCCTAACCCTAAAATCATTCATTCTCCTCCCTCCTCTTCCTCTCCTCCGCCTCCCTCCCCCTCCCTCTCCTGCTCATCCCTCTCTTCCCCTTCCCCTCCAGTCCAAAGCCGCCCCCCTTCTTCTCTTCTTCTCCCTTCTCTCTCCCCGTAGCAGCAGTTGCCGCAGCCAGCAGCCACCGGCGCGAGGTCGACGCCACCCCCTCGCTCTTCCTCTCTCCTCTTCCAGAGAGCATCAATAGTCGCAGCGACTCCACGCAGCTCCAAGTTGCGCAGCAACTTCTCCCGTGCAGCATATCCGACACTGGAACTCCAGCCAGGAGAGTCCACGTCTGAACAACACTTCAGCCGGCGAGCAGCAGGCATCGCTGCTCTTACTGCTTCGCTCTCCCTCTCCTATTCTCCTTGTTTCCATAGAAATCAAGCAAGACTGCAGCAACCATGGGTTGAACGAGAGTCGCTCTCTTTTCCTGTATCTCCTCGCCTCTTCTTTCTCTTCTCCTCTTCCGTTTATTCCGTGCGCACCTTCTTTTTCTCCATCGCCGCACAACCAGGCAATCTGCCAGGCCACAAAGCAGCGCGCAGCATCACCTTGATCTGCCCCACCGGCGTAGAAGACATGACCATGCAAGCCTCATCACGAGGTAGCACATCGCCAGGCAGAGCACTAGAACTCAACCGACACTCAAACAATGGATAACACGAATCTCCCCGCTTAGTTCAAAATAGTTTGTTTATTTGTAGACGGATCTCAACGATCCGTCGCGGTATATTCTTCGTCTATTACTATTCGGTTTTTTCATCCTAATGATTTATATATCTTGCAATATTTACTTTTTTCTTATTCCTTCGTCAATAATTTTGTTGATAAAATGTTTAAAATTTACGCATTGCTGGGGGTTGTTTTTGTTTAGTGAATTATTCCTTGATGTTTTTTTTTATGTTAAAAGGCATTGCTATGACATTTTGATCTGATTCTAGTTTGTCCCGTCATAGTTCGAATAATATGACTCGTTTGCATACATTGTTCGCATTGGTTTGGCAAAAGGCATAATGGTTGGTAGTGACCCTTACTTTTAAACATTCTCTTTATCTATGGTAGAAAATTAAAGTTTCCTTGCTTGTCTGAATTGTATAATATTGGTTAATCAATACTAGGTTATTTAATGGTTTGTGCTAATTTGGAACGATTTGTGTCCTTTGTAAGACAAGTTTTCCTCATTATTTGTTGGCTATTGTTAATTGATCAATCAGTGCTTAATTCAAGTTGAATTGGGGTTTTTAACTTGTGTTTTATTTTAGAACACTATATTTTGATTGACTGAAAATAATTTAAAAATTTTTTCTTATTTTAAAATTTTTTCTTTGTTGATAAATATTACTACTCCCTATAATTTATTTCTTACTTTATATTTTTGGTAATGAAATATTTTGAAATTTTTCGTATTTGGTCCTCTTTTATAATAAGGAAACAATATATTTGGATTGAATTCCTTAAAATAATTGTTTACCTTATTTTGTTTCCCCCTCTTTACTATATAAAAAGACCCCTTTTATTTCTTTAAAAAAAAAACTCATCAACTCATACATCATTCACTCACATCGAACTCTCTAACAAGTTTCTCTCACACCACTCACATCTGAAAGAACTCCATTATTTCATACAACGCACACACTTATGCACTCTCAATCACAAATTCTCCTCTCCCGTCACTCTACTTCCTCTCCCTTCTCTCATTGTCTCTTGCTACTTTAACAAATACTTAGAATCCGTAATTATTCAAGTGTTCTTCTTCCTATTTTTATTACTTTGGTTCGAGTAAAGTTGAAGTCACTTTGGTTTGCTTAACGTTTAGTGTCGTAACATTCCATCATCTTTACATTCACACATTTGTGTAACTATTGTTTTTTGTTTTCATATGTCGGATTGTCTTAAACGATTTGCAATTGTCTCAACTTGACTAATAATGTGATTGCTTTGTGGTAGTTTATTTGATTATTTTGACACAGTTTTCAACTTGAAGTTTCAAGTTTGAAGATTAATTGAAGAAAGATTTTTTGTTTATTTGATGTATATATATATATCTATATATATAGATATATATAATATATTATATATATATTTGTTTTTTTTTTTTGTCGCTAGTTTATTTATTCGAATGTTTCTACAATGGTAACTCTAAGATATAATATAAATTTAATTTGGGGGAATCGTTCAGGGGAGGGGGAGATCTCTAACCCATCAGAGTTTTTTTTTTCCCCACATAACATCAAACCTACTAGCCTTCAGCTCTAAAGTAAGGAATGTACGGGCTGTGTAATTTAATTGTAAATACTGCATTGTATTAATTTAATCATACACACCATAATCCCCTCATTGATCAACATCATCACAAACCCACAACAATCAATAAACCCAAACTAGAATTGGGCAAATGCTTCTTCTTCAAATGGTTGAATTCTAGGAGACTCCATGGGAGGAAGGATCCATTGATAAAATTCATCATCCCTTAGCCCAATGCCACAAAATTGAATATTGGGAGTCTTTTAACCTTGACCTGCTCAATTTCTTCCTTTCTTCTTCATTCTCGAGAGAAATATTTTTCGAGGAATTTGTGAATGCTTTTGGGTGTTTGAGAGAATACTGAATGTGGGGATTTACGGGGATTAAAAATACTTATATAATGTTGTATAGGTTCTAGGAAAATGAACGCTTCACCTTAATTTGAAATGGAAAGACCCTTAAAACCTTCAAATAATTTCCCTGACTTGATCAACAGACCATGACCCCCGAACTGTGGATGGACGCATATCCATCCTCGTCCAAGCAGTGTTGTCAAATTTTAGTACTTTGTTTCGAGGTATCCTTGATTAACGAATCCCTAACCAGGATTTGACCCATCCACGGGGCATAAGTCGTGGTCAATTGTTCATTGCCTAAAACAAGGTCTTAGGGTGACGCCCATCCCCCAAACCCTTCCACGAGTGTATAAGTTCAGACCACCGGGGTGGGTTGGCCCTCGTGGTGACACTGTGTAGGTTTGCAATTTGTCTATTTTTTCCTTCTTTATTAATGGGTGTTTATAACATGTATTTCATGCTTGATTCCCTTAGAGATATTATTGTGTATTTTTTGATTCTCGGGAATACGATAACGTAGATAGATCAAAGGATAACAAAAAGTTTGATCTTCCATTAAATTGAGTTTATTTGTGTTTGTGAGTGACATGGACGGACGAATGCCTATCTTGGTTTACGATACATGATGAAATATAAATGCTTCGCCAATTAGGATTTGCTATCCCCTCTCAAACAATGTAGTTAAACAACTAATTGTCAGAGGTAATAGAGGTCTGATACAGATCATAAAATCAACCTTTTAAATCAGTAATTTTAATAATTTTTTAGGATATAATGCAGAGATGTGACCTGAACCCGATGCATACGTTACCCTGGAATTTTCCAACATTGTAAGTAATTTTTTGTATAACTCATGCACTCTTTTCTTTACAAATAAAATCAACACTTTTAGTCACTCTAAATCATTTTATTAGTACTTGTGCTAACCATTTACACTTGTGTGGAGATTGGGGGCAACAAGTTTTTTGCGATAAAGAAATAATAGGTTCTATTCTGTCAAGGATCCTTATGAATCTTTGTTGACTAGTTATGTTTTGTATTTAATCCTTTTCAAAACATTGCGCTAACACTTTTGATATTTTGGGATGTGCTAAATAAGTCTATTTGAAGTGTTATGTGTGATAATGTTTTTATTTTGTAATGTATGGCATGTGGAGTCCGAAAAAAAAAATTTCCTTATCTTGTTATTTTCAACTTATGATATGGTTAATGTGGGACATGTGTCTTTTTGAAAATTCAATTAGGGAACCATATTAATTTATAAATACTCTCGGGATTACCTTTAAGGGTGTGACCATTTGACATCCAATTGTAGCCTATCTTATTCTTTGTTGACAACCAAATGAAGCCTCTTTAAAAAACAAATTATTTCTACTCTCACTAAAAAACCCTTTTTGAAACATTACAATGCATTAATAGACCACTAGGTCGGCAAAATTCTAAATTGTGGATAGAAAAGGAAGGCGGAAGGACTTGAGCAACGGGCAAATAAAAATGAATGAGCTGCAAACTGAATTTTGAAAAAGAAGGAACCCTACTTATAAAATAATTTAATGTTGTTTCATCTTGGTTGATAGAGATAACTTGGGAAAAATGAAATAAAAAAGAGAAGTGAGCGAAATAAAATGGGAATCCAAATAAATTGAGTAACAAAGAGTCAATATTTGAGTTATCAAATTAAAACGAAGAAAAAGAACTTAGAAGGGGGATGATGATGCAAAAAATGCTTTTGAAAAGGTGTAAGTCACAAATCCAAATAAACCATCCTTAACCCTCAGCCTATACAATCCTATTAAAGACCCTTGATAATGCATGAACTACGTAGGTGAGATCAAAAATATGGGATACTATAGTCAAAGTTGAATGTGATTTTCCTTTAAAGGATTGAGAGTTTTCATTGACTCCTATTACTTTTATTGGTTTTATCTCTAGGAGTATGGAAGCGTTCTTGATGTGATGATACTTGATGCCATTTGTTGAAAAACATGTTTTTGTGGCATATATAAAGAAGCTAATTGATCTTGAGCTTGTGTTGAGACTATGTATTCATCATTTGAATATTTTTTTTTATCAAATTTAGGGCCGTGATACTAAGAGTATGTCTTTCAATGAGATTGATGTTATCTATCATGGGAGTATTGTCGTAGACACCCTTATTGAGGCTTATTGTATTCTTGGGTATTTACTTGAGGCCAAGCATAATTTTTAGTTGGGTGTTGATGAGTGGTAGATTTTCACTCATTTAAGTCGATTTAGATTCATAATTAGTGTCCCCTCATGCCGAAATGTTGTCCCTTTTCCATCAAATATTTATTATTTGCATCTGTGAAGGGTCATTGGACAAAGGCAAGGACCTGAGTTTTTGAATAAATATCCAAAACTACAAAAAGAGTGCAAATGTGCACATCATTGATGCCTAACTGGAAGGGGGTGGATCCCAACTAAGTCACAACCACCTAAAATTTCTTGTGCAAAGAACCTTGTTTCTACAAAGAAGGTCATCAAACTAGTCAAAAAGTGATGGCTTATTAAAAAGCATCTTAATGCACTTCCGCAAAAGTGATATTTTTTAAGGAAATATTAATACTTTGAGGCAGTGAACTAAGGTGGTATTTGGTGCTTTCACCAAACAGAAATTATCACTCCATGAATTCAACCACTAAGGTTCGAACACCTAATCCTAGATCATCACAAGGCTAGCGGATGACGACGATGATTCATTATTGAGTTTGGTGATCCCAACAATGTCGTTGGGGGTTGTTACAAATTTGGTTTTGTAACAATTTTTTGGGAAGAATAAATCCCAAAGGATATAGATTATTAGGGAGTTCGATCTTAGAAGAGATTTCGACTATTGAGTTCAATGGAGAAGTTCTGGTTAAGTTTTGAGAACACTTTTAACTTTTGAAAGAAGACGTTTTCTAATTATCGTGGGGTTTTAGCAATTTGCAGCTGAATTTGATAAATTGTTAAATCTGATTGGTTTTTACTCTTAGTTGATTGATTTTCATGTTTATCCACGTCTACTTTCATGGAGGTATTCGTGTACTTTTGTGATGGGTGGTTAAAACCCCAAGATCTAGGGGGTGCTGTAAATTTCGGATAATGTTTGATTTAATGTATGGGTATTGTGCCTATGCCATGTTGTTATTCCTCCTACTTTTGATCCTTGTTTGGTATTTGAAAGAGTTAATTAGAGTAGGTAAATTGGTACAAAACCTAGAAAGATTGTTTGATGTATATTTTGGCTTGAAAGAAAGGTTTGGTCACGATCTATTTTCATATTCTTAAGAGAAGGATATATTAAGGCCGTAGTTGGTTAAGGCTTGGCATTTTATATTTAGACAGAAAGGAGATTCTAGGAATATATGCTTTATTAATGAAATATGATTAGTGGTAATTGAAGTAAACTTTAGCTTAGTGCCTATTTTGTATGTACATCCTATCGATCATCGCAATACTACTCCCTTTTTGTCCATCTATATCCAATTACCCGCACACCTTGTATTTTGTTATCTCTTGATTCATTTCGCATTTTAGTCTTAAATTTACGATAATGATAACAAGCTTTTATGAAGTTCGTGGTAACATCCACTCCCAATTGTTTTTATATAAAATGGATAATTCAAAGTGATAATCACTGCAATAAATATTTTTTTACGATATAGGCATCCGTGTGGAAGGCAACCTTGACTCTTCCTTGTTTTTACAGATTACAATCGCTTAATATTATAGTGGTTTTGGGAGGTATTTTGACGCGTTTATCAGATTCATCCATGGGAGTTAATGTTATTACTTCATCCATGGACACACGAATCATTATTTTGATACTTGGGTACTCGCCACTAGTCCCTCTCATCAAGAACAAAAGCATTCAGATAGTGGTACTTCGCCTAGTGGCAGATGTAAATTTTTGTTGAGGGGGTTTCTTCTAATATAAGAATTAAAAAGGTAAATATAACAAGTAAAAGTAGATAGAGATGGGAGGAAAATATAGATTTTATGAGGCAATTTAACTTATATTTCAGTTGTCATTTAGTTTCTTTCTACTTTATTCCTTGCTCCATCGATATTTTAAAATTCTAGTGTTTTCCTGTTCTTTTAATTTTGGCAATATCTACATTTGAACTTTTTTCTAAATTTGAATTGTGTCTGTTCAATCCTGTGTTACTTATAAAAACCCTCAGATTCTTGTGACAAGTGTATAAGATCGAGTTACTAATTGTAGTGACGATTCATAAGATAAATAAATACATTGCCAAAAAGTTTTAATTTCATTAATCCATTTACTTTAATCGTTCTGAAAAAAAACAAATTATGACGCAATCAAATAAGTTTCGAATAAGTTTTCATATCTATAGAATCTACTTGAAAATAGTAAGAAAAGGAGATCTACGAAATTAATAATAAGAATAAACATATATTTTAAAACATACTCTTTCAAAACTTTTAAATTTACCATTCAATTAATCTTTTACTTTATTTTATACCATAGTTTTTCTAATTCCAATTTTAAATTCAATAACCCTTCATCATTTTATAGAAGAGTTTTTTTTTTTTTTGAGTAGTCATAGAAGAGAGTTTGTATAATATATTGAGCAACATAATAAGAAGAATAAAAGAAAAAAATATAAAATGTGGCTTACATAAATACAACAAGACACATCAATAAACATAAATAACGTTAATATAAAAATAATAACAACAAAAATAATAGAGTTTTAGATTTAATTAAGAGTTTACAAGCCTTTTATTGTGAATTCTAAATCCAAAACTTTAGCCCATCTAGCCTTTCAAAGCAAGAAAAGGTGTTGAAACGCTCAATTTAATAGAATGCACTCGAACATTTGTTAACAATGAATCCCCGAGCCCGTGAGCCACGTCTCTTCAGTTGTTTTTTTGAGAGGGATCATTTTATTATATATATCACTTAAAAAACTAGACGGTAATTTTTTTGACAAATGGATTTCGGGTGAACCCTTTGAACTTCACTGGCGCCCCTGTACTCGCCTCTAATGTCCTAATGTTCAAGAACACTCACAGCCTATCCTATAGTGGCAACTATTTTATGGGACATAGATAACACCTGAAGTCCGCTCGAAATCTAAGTATAACTCCACCGAATTAATGCATTATATAATAATATTCCTTTCATAATGGAGACTTCATTACTTGTTCCATAAGAGAACTAATCTATCATGATGCTTCTTTCATATAAGAATACTCAATGGACAACGTAGTTCATTAGGAGCATTTGATACTTTTAAGTCACAAGTATCCACTTAGTCTTATCTTTTGAATACAATAAGCATTTGTCTCATCAATCTTCATTTAACAATCCTAGATTTCGAATTCAATGTTACATGCATACTCCCATATAATAAATAATATTGGCTCGGGATGCCATTCAATAAAAACAAGAATAAATCCAGTTCATGCATAATAATATCATAGATTGAATTGAGCCATAAACAATTGATCCCACTTATAAATATTCAAAACCAGAACTTAGACTGAAATTATCACATTGTTTTGGAAGAAATCTTTGGGGCTCAATGATGAATTAATCCATTGATTTACTAACCCACATACCTCGAAAACCAAAGCAATAAATTGGAAGATCATACTTGAAGCCTTGAAGAACCATAGAATTTTCCTTTGAGAGTCCTTGGAGATAAAACCTTGACGAGATATTTGTGAGTTTTAGTGATGGAAGGATTGAGGATGATTCTAGGGAATCAGTTGGAGGGTTTAGTTATCGGTAAAAATATGTAGTTTAATTCAAACGGTAGGAACAGACCCAAATAACTTGACTCAAAACTTCGACATGGTTATATGATCAACCTACGATCCGTAAAGGCCTTGGACCGTCCTTGGTCGTTCTCAGAATCCAGGTACTGCGTCTATATATCATCACTTTGTATTATATGTCTGATGGGTCTGTGGAGTTTTCTATGGCCATAGATCGTAACCTAGACCTAAAGTCATCCAAAATTCTAACCAACTATGGGACCCCTACTCTGACCCCAAAATCATTGAAACTTTAACGACTGTTCCTATGACTTTCCTCCTACATAACATAAACCTTTCTCTATGTATTGACATGCCATATACACTAGTTAGTAGACAAAAATAAAAACTTTTCTTTAACTATCAATTTTCCCATTTTTGAGTATTACAATATCTGCCCCTTTTGGAACATTGTCCGCGAAATGAGACTATGCTAGCAGATTAGAAGTAGTAAAAAAAATCTAATAAACGGCATCATGAGCACATATAAAAGACTAGACAAAAAACAAGGAGCAAATTCAGTAAACTATCATAACTCTAAAATAAATTTTTCATGAACATGCATGCATATGGAACCATGAGAAAGAATAAAACATAAATATGTTAGAAAAGAACATGCTAATTCCTCAAGTTGAATCTAAGAAAGGAAATGAGATATGGCTATATAACACTTCAAATCTAAACGTGTTCTAGATCCTAACTGAGTTTAATACATTTAAACATTATTTTAAGGTATATTTTAAATGAATATAATTCTGTAAAAAATATATAAACCAAAACATCCAAGAATGTCCTACTTCGGAACGATTCAATGGGGTCCAGCATGCCTTGGCCTAATTAACTAGCTTTTAGAAGTCGAAAACTGGATGAAAGTTGGTGCAAGAGTGCATGACTGTATTATATTAGTTTCATAGTCTAAACGTACGGGCAACACTTTCCAAGGACCATTTTAAGGGTCCTTGAGGAGGACCCTTAAATTGGAGTCAAAGACTTGCCCAATGCAGTTGCACATACGATGCATCGACGGGGCATGTGGCCCCACCGACGGAGTTTATGTGTCCCACCTCTGATGGTAACTTAGAAAAAACATGGAAGGTCATTTTGGACAACCTTCTCTGAACTGACCAACGATTTGCAGGCCAGAAGGGGGACTAGTCCACATTGACCCACGATCCCTCGATGTGGCGTCATCTGTGATGACGGTTTTCACACACGTTCTAGCATAGGTAAATTATTAATTTTCTAGTTAGGAAGTTAGTATATTTTCATTAAGGTCTAATTTAAATTAGTTAACCCCCTATCATAAAACCTACCCAATTAGCCCTACTAAACTTTTAATAATTCCCAAACCCAAAACACACTTCTTTCTCTATTCAATGAAACACTGCATTGAAGACCAAGCTAGGAGGGTTTTAATTACTCAAAGATATTCAACTTTCTCCTCTCCCATAAATATTCATAAATTACCAAGGTATGTGATGTCTTTCATCTTGAGACCTCTTTCCTCAACAGGTTCCATCACATTTGATTTCAAAGTTGGGTTTTCAAGTTGGTTCATCAATCGAATTGATGTTATGAATTGTTTGTTTATGATTTATTTAGATATTTATAATTATAATATGTATTTTAAATCATTTATTTTATATCTTGATGAAATCGGTTAGTTTTTAGAGATACTTACCCAACCTTAGTTATGATCTTGATGTGAGTTGTGTAATGTTGTTCAATGCTTCGTTGTGGTTGAATTACTACTAGGTGTGGTCAATTGTATCAATAATGAATATATTAATATGGTGAATTAATACTCTATCATGCTATTTATTGGCGTATTTGCTTTAAGTATGCCTTTGATCTATGTATCTATCTAAGCTATGAACTAGTATTGGATTGTGATGTTTGTTTCAATTAGCCTCGTTATCATGTTGGTTATGGTTATATAGATACTACGCCCTAATGGTTTGAATTAAGGCTTTTATAAGACCTTGAGAGAATTATGACGGAACTTGGTAAGCTTGTGATCCCTATTCTTTTACTTATTATTTTAATTGTGATTAATTCTTATGTTTATTGGAGTATACTTTTGTATTGAGATTTATAGAATTGGTATGATGTGAATTAAACACTGTCTTACACTATGGTTTGTTGAGTGTTGTTTAAGATATAAATGGGGGTTATCTGATGGTGATGATTTCCAATGTTTCCTTAGCCCTGTTACGAAAATGTTAATGTGTGAACCTCACTTTATATGAATTGTAATGAAAGATTTTACACTCAGGCAATTCTATTGAGTTGTGATGCTGATGATGATTATACAAGGGATACACCCATTACTAAACCTTAAGCTCATGATATTATAAATACCATAAAGACATTTCAAAAAGAGACCTTTAGCTTGCACTGGTGAACGAGAGTGAGGAGTGTCCCTTCCCACATAGGAAAGGTAGGCTCCTATGTACGCTTGATATTGGACACTATAATTCATGAGAATAAAAGGGTCCCACTTTACATCTCCTAGTTCTTTACTATTCTGCCCCATAAGAATCTAGCTAGTGGATCCACGTAGTTGCTATTTCTTTTTTGGTACTACCTTGTTAAGTCCCCACCTTCCTTCGGTGTAGGGTTCCAGACCTGGATTCCATATTCTCTCAATGCGTTCTAATAACGGATAAGGCAGATGTTCCCAAAAGGTAAAATGAATAAGTGATGAACTCTAATAATATAACGTTAGTGTTTTAGCTTATCTGGCAGGGAATGAGCCGCTACTAAACATTGCACGAGTTAGACTTGAGGGACTTCTTAGGATGATGTTCTCATGTATGAATATGTTTTAATAATGGTCCTGATTTTTTTGATGAACTTCCACAGAGTTGATACTATATGTTTAATTAATTTTACTACTTATGAATATGCGTTCATTCTTCTACATTGTTAGTATGATGATGTGTTACTCTTAAATGATATTATAATTTTAATTAGGAGATTGTTCTGGATTCTTGTTGGTTTACTTGATTGAAGTAAGGTATGGGTCTTTGCTTTGTCATTAACACTTGTTTGACTTGATAGGGGTTGTGGGTAATTTCTTTCTTTGGTTATGTTATAATGTTAACCTTTAGTCAGCTTGTTGGTTATTTATGACTTGATGTGATAAAATTACTTACTATCATGCCATTAATGATAATGTATGTTGACTTGACTATACTTTGATTTTGTGGGTCTTTGTGGATGTCATATTGTATGACTAATGATAGTCTTGTTGATTGATATGGTCTTGTTACATTGCATAAAGGTATTAAAAGGTAAATTGCATATTTGTAATTAGATTTCCCTTTTTAGGAATGTTTTCATGATATAGTGCCTATGTCGCATTCTTAGTACAAGTTTGTGTACTACCCAATTCTTTTCTTCCTTTTCCCCAACATTTTGGATTCCGGACTTTGAGTTCTTGTGGAACGACTGTTGAGAAAGTCTTGGAATTCTTGATCATCCAAGTTAAGGTATGTCCTCCTTTCCGATGGAAATGTCACTGTCAGCCTATGATGTTGCCTTTAGTTTTTCAAGATCTTATGTTCTTTTCTTTCCTTTTTCAATTTGGATATTAAATATTGTATGACCTATATGTGGTCTTCTTATTGCATTGATGTTGGGCTAGGCCCAATTTTGATAATCGCTTATTGAATGGTCTGAGATGAGATGAATATTTGAGCTAATTTCTCTTCTATATATTTATGTGTAATAAAAAAATTGTAGAAGACTAGTAATCTTCTTATAACTAAGGTCTTATGTATACTCGATATATATCTATTAGGTGTAGTAAGGTCTATGTAAAACTCATGTAGAATTAGTAATAAAAGTTTTTAAATTTCCACTAATCGTGACGCAATGAATATAATGATGTCATCTAAGAGGTGCTAGTCTTAAGTCTCACAGAGGACGACGACGCGGTTACGTCCCTACGGTGTTTTCCCAGATGTGACAGCTACAATGGATACCACATCGGCCAAGCTTTCAACAAACCAATCTATAAATGTGGACTATTCCAAAAACCCAACTGTTCAACACACATCCTCAACTATGAAGCCCAAACCATCCTCCCCCTTCAAAGAAAACCTCTCTAAGCCTTTATAAAAGTGTTTCCCTCAGAACCAATAATAACCTTGCATCTAATAATCACAAAATCACCAATAAATTTTCTATAAGTACCTCAATATTGACCTCAACTGTATTTTAATACACGTAGTCACACAATACATCAACGAAGAACCTAAATCAATCAGTTTCATAACTACAACTAAGAGATGCAAATTACCACTAACTGCCTTCGAGAAACCCTCATAGTCTGTTGAGTTTTTAAGATCATAAACTTTTTTTGTACATCTATTAGAACCTAAGGAAGGACAAGGTTGATCCCATCGACGACTATCGCATCATTTCTAGCAAATCCGAGACAATGGGTTTTGGCCTTACCGAATTGACTTTGTCACTTTTGACTTCTTTTCAACTCCACCTCACAACACACTTTATTGAACAATAAATAGCATAGGTTTGCCTCCTATTTTGCCATTTTCATCACACTACTAATAATCCTTATCAATTTCTCCTTCTTGTTCCCCATTGTTGATAAAATACTCAATCCCTCTAGTGTTGAATGGTCGATACACTTGTCGTATACCTAGCAACAATATTTCCAATCAAATTGTTATCGCATCACCTACCTTGGATAAGTTTGATCAGCCAATCACTGGTTTGCCTAAATCTAGGATACAATAAAATATTGTAGCAGGAAATTGTCTGGAAAACTATGGTTCGGACATTTTAGAAGAGCATTTTCGAAACTTTCAATCATATCTCTTGAAAAGGTTCACCTTTCACTATTTTGAAGTTCTAAGATTTTGTACCAAGCTTACTTTTTTTGAGAGATAAGGAATACTCTATAAAGCATCAGCCAACTACTCTTGTAAAAAAGGAAATAGTCATTATGCAACTCAGGCCAAGGTTTTCCGCATCAAAGAAGAGGGATATCACCATAACTATTGTGGCATGTTCTTGAATACGAATGACCCCATGGGTCCCATAGACAAATTTTGAAAGTTTTCATGAGGGTTCCTCATTATGCCAATCCGTTTTGGACATTCCTCATGGAGCAAATGTAGCATTGTTTCGGTTGAGATGGACATCGCCCTCCCTGTTGTGGGCGGTAAATTCAATAGTCAGATGGTGAAATAACATTCATATGCATGTCATTTTTTCATCCAATATTTTCGTTTGGACGCATAGTGACTATCTTTGTCACTACAATGATCACTCATGCTTTATCTGGCAAATAAACAAAACCACATATCCAAAAACAATCTCACTCGACCAATAGTTTTAAAACTATTTCCGAAGTGAATTACTCCTAGCCCCCATTTCCCCGCAGTGGCAACAATTTTTTTTATACGATCAATCAAACGACCTTCAAAAAAAATTTAAAGGTAACGCTCTCTATTATTAACATCCCACTAATGAGTCGATTCGCATCCCATAAGAAATGGTATAACAAATAAAATAAAAGTAAGAAATTATAATCATCTTGTTCTAGTAGTATGCTTTAAAAATTGTTGATGATCTACCAAACTTAATAAAACAAAATATGGGCATCAATGTCTTAATTAAACTAGATTCATAAATTAAGTAATTGACAAGTAATCTAGGGGTCCAGGGATTGGAATCGATGTCACTAAAGGGTTTTTGCACAATAGTGGTAATAAACTGGATAGGATGGGTCATCATCAATGACACTAAAATTTTTTCGTCTCATATGCATATTCATAGATCGTTTTTCTTATTTTCGTCTCATTTGAAGGGCTAAACAGCCTATTTACCTTATTGATATTCTCTTTTGAATATTTTTGAATTTTTCAACCAAAATCCTTTTTCAAGAAACTATAGATATCCAACTTAATCGCATTGCATCCAAAAACTAATCATCCAGTCCATCTGTCGCCTTCAACATCAATCAAAGATCAAATAGGATTAAGTTTATCAATCTCAATCCATAGTTAACCTCATGGTATTAGCCTATATCCTGAATCAGCAACCGCAAAACAACCAACCAAAAGAACACAAAACCCAGTACTTAAGAGCCCCGTTTGGATTCCTTAACATCTTTAAAAAGGAACTTCTTTAAAGTGTCTGAAAAGTTTTTTTTAAAAATAAGTAGTTAATGTGTTTGGATAAAAGTGGTTTGCAGTTGAAAAAAAGTTTTTATTGTTTTTTGGTTCAAATAAGTGTTGTTTAAACACTTTATTTTTTTAATTAAAATGTCTAAAATACCCTCAAATATTAAATAATAAAACATGATTATCTTATGTTTTATATTTCTAAAAAAATTTAAAAATTAATTTATATTTTAGTTCTATTTGAATAACTTAATATTCAAGTTAATTCTAAATGTGCAACTTATTTAATTTCAAAATTTATTTTAAAATTTTTAGATCACATGAAGAATTGGGATTGTTTTAAAGTAATTTTTTAAGGGTAAAAGTAATCTACTGGTAAAAAGTGGGTCACCCTACTGGAAGTACTTGACTATTTTGAAGTCACTACTTTTGATTACGATTTTAAGTTGTTGTCTAAATTGTCAAACAATCTGAAATCAACAGTGACTTTTAAGTCATTTGTCAAATTAAAAGTCCATTCAATCGGGGCATTAAATCAAACTTCCAATCTTATCATTCATACCTCTAGACATGTGCTTTTGGTCACCCTTACAAAATGTAAATAATTACTAACCAATCATGATGTACTTATAATATGATAATTAAAGCAATTATATATCAACACCAACAGAAAATTTAAAACACCCAAATAAAGATGATTTTCACAAGGTAAATATCTCCTAAAAACCTATAAAGAATTCTTACAAAAGCTCCTGAAAAAACTAAATTCCACTCCCTCTTCTCTCTTCCTTGAATTTTATAGTTTCTTTCTCAGAGATTTGGGCCCCAAATCCACTGTGTTTCACCAACCAGGACATTAATAGACGGGCTAAGCAGAAACATGATCGACGGTCCACAGTATATTCCTCATCTAGCCTTGATTTACTTCAGGCCAAGTGTTTGAACCTCATTGATGAAATCTGTCGAGTTTTCCTTTCACATTTTGGTGGATAATTGTTACCCCCTTGCTCCGCCTTTTTTTCCTTCACTTTTTTTGTCCATGTACTTTCACGTTTGTTGATGTCCTATTATTTTCCCTTCACTTTCAGTCGAACGTCTTTCATCACACTTTTTTTTTTTGCCGACCTAACCTCGATCATCTTCAACTGTGAGCACTGGCACTTTAGGTGAAGCCATACCATTGTGTTACATTCTTTTGGTTAGTGAGACTCCTGGTGTAGATTTTACACTTCTTTATCAATATTTTGGACTTCCTTTCAATACTCATTTTTACCTTTTACTTTATGGCCTTCATAGATGCAATTCAAAAATAAAATAGGGCATACTTATGCATTGAGGACACTAATTTTTGAAACTGTAAAAGGACTCAAATAACTGTTAATCTCTACCACTCATCAATAAGTTGAAAAATATATGCATGACCCCAGTTTAAACAATTCAAATCTTGGCAATCTAGTTTTATAAAGTATAAAGAAGAGGGTCAATGCAACACTAAAGAATCATGTCATTAAAGTTTAAACTATTTAAATTTGTGGGGGGTGGATACCTTAACTTGATATAGAACCATGGGAGCCATCCTGGAGTTAAATGTATTACCCCATTGAAGAGGACCTAACTATCTTGCCCATGACACAAAGGATCATTACTTCGAGACTTGTGGGGGGGTAAAAAAAACTCACCACTATCCCTATCAGGGGATCAAGACAAATAGCATTAGATCCTAGTTCGCCTCTATTTTCTTATATCGTGAACCACGTATATCCTACTGGCTTGTACTTAAGGAATCATGATATTGCCTCTAGTCTCTCGGTGGAAGTAAAAACTTCACCATGGAATGAATCATATCGTGACTTCATAACTTTTTTTAGTTGACGCATCACAATCATGATTTATTTCAAATAAGAATACTTCAATTGAAAGTACGTATGTACAAGACCATTTGGCGCTTTTAATTCAAAAGTATCCTTAATCTTTTCATTCAAAAGTCTTCAGTAATCAAGGCTTGACTTAACAACAGTCAATCCATACCACCAGCATGGGTTCCATGAAAAGAAGCCATAAAGCATATTATATCATAGCTTAACCACTCAATATTCCATGGATAAGGCAAACATAATTAGGATCAGAATAAAACACATAATGAGGTTTAATGTTGATTCATAATAAGAAGTAATCCAACTCATTTTTTTCATAGAGATCATATATATTAAATTGCTCCATACACGTCATCCATTTTATAAACATGTGAAACTGTATAATTTAGCTAAAATGTATAAAAGAGTTTTTGGAGAAATCTTTAAGACTCAACTGAAGAAAAGGATCCATTTGATTATCCGTCTTGCATGCTTTTATAAGCAAATCCTTATGATGGAGAGAATCTTGAACTTGAAAAACCATAGATTTCCTTTGATAGCCTGGATAGACATCTGAGATTATTTTCTGAGTGTTTGGGTGATGGGAAAGGATTGGGGACTTCTAGGTTTTAATATTTGAGCATTAGTTTACCGCCAAACGACTAATTTAGAAGTTCAATGTGTCGGAAAATACCAATAACCTTGATTTAAAACTAATCTACCGGAACCTGACAGGTTCTAACGGTTTACCTAGGGTCCGTAATAACTTCTCAACTGGGCGGACCGTCCGGTTTGTGTAGACCCAATGTAACTGGAGGTGTCGTACTCATTAGAGTTTCCACTATTGGTCCTACTTACTTTAAGAGAACATTTTATGGGTTGTACACACCCTAATCGTATACCAAGTAAAAAAAAATTATTACGTATGTGACCACTTCTACGACATTTCTAGGGATGTAGGACTTTCTACAGACCCCTGGTGGTCCTAGAAAATTTGAGGAAAACCAAAATCATTGAAATTCATGATCACGCTACAATTTCCTTAGAGGACGTCGAACCTTTTACGATCTTAACTAGCAAGTAGTCCAAATATGAACTTTTCTTTTCACTTCCACATTTCCAAATTCTAAGGTGTTCAAAGTATACAATCCCTTATCCGAAGTTCCACCTATACTAGTTGAGAGTTTTTAATTATTGCTCGTAGGTTTGGGTCATGAAAATCAAAAAACTTGTTTCTATTACTACATCATCCTCTTCACACCAAACTTTTTTTACTACAAATACACAAATCTAAAGTTTAAAGCATTACAGCACTGTAAATCCACTGTACATCAATGACTAGCTTACCAAAATCCATATATTGTATTGATATTGTGGCAAACATTTCAATCGTGTGTTGATTCCTTTTAAAATATCACAATAATGATGAATGAATATGATGTAGAAATTACATTGTTTGTTGATGTAGGGTAAATTCATTTGGTCTTAAAACGGGTCGTTGTAACCTACCCAAGGTCAATAACTAATCTTTATTGATATGATCCATAAGGATATTGAAGTACACATGGATGATGTCATTATTAAATCAACCAAAAGTTTGGACCACCTGGATGAATTGTACAAAAAAATTGAGAGGTTACAAAAGTATAATCTAAAGTTGAATCCCACAAAATGAACATTTGGAATACCTACGAGAAATCTTTTAGGGTTCATCATTAGTAGAAATGGACTAGATTTGGATCCATCAAATAGCAAGGAAATTCAAGAACTACCAACCCCCAAGAACAAGAAAAACATGATGAGTTTGTTGGGAAGACTTAATTACATCAATCGGTTTCTATCACACTGCACAATGATTTGTGAACCCATATTTAAATTTGTAAAGAAGAATGATGCCATAAAATGGACAGAAGAATGCCAAAAGTCCTTCATTAGGATCAAATAATACTATTGTATGTATTTGTTGCATTTGGATGTTTATTGGGAAAATATGATGAGACGGGTAGAAGAGAGAATGCCCGTGTTGGAATGAACGTGTTACACATTGACTTGGATTGTGCAAAATTTGAGGCATTACCTGAATACATACACCATGTACTTGGTCTCAATAATGTATCCCCACAAGTACATCTTTTAGAAGTTGATGCCTACAAGCAAACTGGAAAAGTGGAAAATTGGAAAATTGTGTTGAGTGAGTTTGATGTTATAAACATGATACAAAAATCCATCAAATTACAAGTCTAGGTTGATCATGTCAGGCCCTGAGCCTACACCCTGTTCGTGGTCAACACTCGAGGACCTTTTCAAATCCCCAAGAAAACCCTTTCCCTAACTTACTACTTAGCGGAAGACTCACTTGACCAACAATAGGCTTAAAATTGAATATTACCTAAAAATATAATTAAACTATAAAATTTAAAGTACTTAGTTCAATAATTATAATCGTTTCCAAAACATCGTTATAAGAAAGGAAGTATTGAAAAACTCCTCAACTCTATCTATCTACGAAGCCTTTGCGACGAAAGAAGGATGTTGGGACAAGACCCGTGACATCTCAAAATTATTAACTAGAAAGTAATTATGAAGTCCTATTAAATGTAAGGAGGTTAACCAAAAGGTAGTTGGAGTATTGAGTGATCAGAATGAAATGCATGTTGATGATCTTGAACACTTGCATCTATATCATAAAAAGATACATGTCAAATGACATTAGTACATTGTATGTAATATAGCCAACGCAAAATAATTGAATGAAAGGACTACAATAAATAAGATATACTCAAGCTCGATGTACAGAAATAAAGGAGTTAAATCATTTAAAGATTTACAAAATACTTACTCATCTCTTAACTTAACATAATAAGTGATACATTGAAATATATTTTAAATCTATTTGGAGATTTTGTAACCGACAACCATCACTACGAGCTTTATAATGATACAATGTCTCACCTAAGCTTTCAGAATTGTCCTATACCGTACCGGGGTATAGAACCTCTCAACTAAGTTGATCCAGTAAGAAATAAGGATTTATCTAAAAGGTATGATCATGTACCCATGTTGGCAAGAAATTGTTTGAAAGTATTTTGAGTTGTTTGAACTCATCCTAATATTAGTGCTCAATACTACTCCCAATAATATATAATCTTGCTCAAATGTAAACATATACTTTCTCTGGTTTGAGATAATTTTTCTAACTATCTTCTTAAAAGAAGTAACTACTCTCATATCTCTGAACTCATTGCTCATTTTAAAAACAATGTTTCTCTTTGATTAATGTATAAAAATACATTTCTCTATGTTGAGATAATTACTCAAACAGACCTCTTGAAGAGGTAACTCCTCATTAATCAATCTATCTAAAAACTCTTTTACTTTTCTAAAATGACTACTTATTTTCTTCATGTAAAATGAAACATTTGGGAAATAAGTAGTTCCTTTATACTCTTGCTCAAATGTTAGTTAAGCTCTTTCTCAAACTCCTCTTTACTCTCTCAAAATTCAGTTTAAACAATTATATTTTGTTGAAAAGATTCTCAAATTTTATAACTTAAAAATGGTTTCATGTTGAAATATGGACATGAACAACTCAACTCAACAACCTTTATGCATATCATTTAAAAATTCAAAAATAAGGAAGGGAATTTCAAAAAGAATCAGGAAATTAAGAACTCATAACTCAACATCAACTCATCTAAATAATACTCAAATCAAAGGATAGAACCCCAACAATATGATAGTCTTACATACCTGGAAGAACAAAGTTCTTGGCTAAATCAACGAAGCTCAAAAAAAACTCCAAATCTTAGATTTTTTCCTTTTAGAACTTTTATCTAATGATGAGAAGTGTTAATGAATGTACATGAACTGATTAACACTTTCTAAGCCCTTAACTAGGCGAAAACGTTGTGCTTAAGGCTTAGAATAGGGGTTAAAAAAACCTAGGGGCGACCGAAATGACTCCAACTTAAAAAATAAAACATTTCCTTAAAAGTAAAGCTTCACAGATTTAGGGCTCCACGGTCTATGAAAAACTTCACCGGCCATTTAGTTATCCGTGAAACTTTGACTGTCTGATATGGCCTTACTAAAATGATTATATTTTTTACTCCAAACTCGAAATGGAGCACAATTAGTGGCGTTGGAAAGAAGAATAGTAGACCTTAATTTATAGGCCATAGTCCACCTAATTCTTTATACTCTAAGATATATGGACATTTGAAGTTGACCTAAGTAAAATATCATATTGAAACTTAACCGGTAAGAGAGCTTTAACCTCAACTTTGTGCTAGGAAATTCTAGTGACCCTAATTCATATCCAAAACCATTCCAACATTTATAGAACTGACCTTAACTTAAAATCTTATGGGTGGCCTGTAAGGACCCCTAAACAAGTCGTACAAGTCACCAAAATTTGTCTAGGGGGTCACACAAGATTTCATCTAGGGTACCACATTGTGAAGATTGGTCATGATAGTGTTCAAGAGCTAAATTGTCACGACCCGAAAGTTGAGTCATATTGTATAACACCTTGAGAACCCAAAATTGGTGTGTGAGCTAGATGAAATATCACAAACAAGATTTTCAAAGAAAGGCCAAGCCATAATCGATGAGGATTGAAACAATAAAAATATTATCATAACCTGGTAATAGGTATAAAGCGCATCTAATACTTTTTTAGAATGTGGAATACATGTGAAGTCTTTGAAAAAAGTTAAAGAATGTAAATGATACATGGAGACCAATCATGATCCGGAGAACAAGATCTCACCACAAATCTGAATAGGAAGCGACCTCTAGATTTGATCAACCACTAGGAAGATCACCTTGACAACGATTTACATCAAGAACATAGTAGAAGTAGCAATGTGTGCAATCCACATGTAATCAGTAAGTTAGACCAACTAAGTATTAGCAACTAATCAGAATCCTAAAATAAACTACGAAACACTTCAACCTTCATATAGAAAAGTCGGGTTCAGGCATTTGTGCCGCCAATTCCTATAATAATGGTGTGAATAAAGTAAACACATTAAGCTACAAATAATAATCATATCAATAGATAAGCATGTTACACAACACAACAAAGTTGACCAATGCAATGCAATGAGATGATGAAATGAAGTGGTGGGATCAAGGTTGTTGCACAATGTACCATATACACCTCACCAAGCTTTAGTTTTCATAAAAATGAACCATAGGGGACTCGCAGTCCATATACCAATCTCGAAATATTTGTATCTAATCAACTTGCCACCTAGTTCGTAATCAAGGATAAATGTAAGTTGTCTCATTTTCTTTCTAAAAATTGTACGTGTTAAATTTCCTCATAGTCCCGTGAAAAATGGTATAGTGAATGAGGTTAAATGTGTCACAACATAAACGATTCAAAGCCATAATCAATTTAACAAGAATAGGAAAAGTAGAAGAATTCATTTGAAATTGACCTACACCATTTATAAAGTATTTCTTTCATTTAAAGATGATCAAATATCAATTCAAGCCCTTAAGTACGCATCACAATGTTAATGTGTTAAGATATGAAACACAATACCTCACTCACGAAATTTCTCAAGTATCACAAGTTTTCAACAACAAAAACTAAGGTATCACAAGAGGCCTCCACACAAGCTAAGCATCACAAATATGTCTCGCATCGATATAAGAAAGTAAACATTTATCAACCTCATAAACTCATACTACAATTTATATCTCAATAGATTTCTTAATAAATATTAAGAACTCATCTCAGTTTGAAAGAAGGATAACTAAACCTACCTCGAAGGGCGAAACTTCACCCGAAAACTGTATTAGAGGAATGCCTCAACCAAATGATCACCAGAATGAAATTCAACTATCAAGAATGGAAAAAAATTATCAACAAGATCTCAACAAATATACATATTGATAGAATTAGAAACAGGGATAAAATAGTACAAAGATCACTTCGGAAATCGGAAGGAAAAAATCAAATCTTTATTATGAAAAAACATATTCTACAAGCCAAAAAGAATTCCAGGATCAAAAACCTATTAAAACAAGCAAGAATCGACCTTCAAATAATGAAAATACCAATTTCCAACTTTTTGATTAAAACCTGAACCCCACCTTGAAATAAATATTAAAAAAAGGTTTTTGAAAGATTAAACTTGAAGAAATCAAGAAACAATAGCTAAAGGCACATTCCAAGTGAATCTAATCAAGAAATCCCTAAAAGTTCTCCTCTCCTAAGCTGTCAAATGAGTGAAAATTGAGGAAATGGGGAAAATCCCAAATATTACCTTGTCAAGTCTGTAGAATAGGATCCTCGAACGCAGGTAGTACGCTGCAAACACGACCCACTAAAATTCTTAGGTCCACAAATATGTTAAGGACCACTTATGAATGCGGGGATCCAAGATTACACCCTTTACGACTACGCTAGTGGACTCGAAAACATGGTCCTTTTACACCAGACACTAAAAAATAGAAAAGACATAAGTCCAAGTCTCTGTTTGGACACTTAGATTTCATTCGGGGTCTGATACATATAAATTTTACATGTTATGTCATGCCCCGAGCATATACCTTGGGTGGGACTGGCACTCGAGAACCATTGTTTTCCCCAAGCAAGCCCTTGGTCTGGCTTAACTTAGTGGAAGACTTAAATAACACGAACATTCTCAAAGTAAAACTCATGCAATATCTTCAAGAAATATTAAACAATCCAAAATGGCAACTCAAGTCTTAACACATACAACTGAAAATAGAAAGACTAAAGAACTGTAACTACTTGTCTATGAAGCCTATAAAATAATGAGAGATGTTGGGACAAGACTCCTGATCATCCTAAAAATTGAAATACCAAAAACAAGATGATGAAGGATCCTACGGAAAGCAAGAAGGCTTACCAACTAACTCTGAGTACTCATTTGGATCAACGAGGCGCTGGGTGTTGATCTTGGTTACCAGTATGTGCCTCATAAAATGATGCAGGCCAAATAGAATCAGTACATTGAATGTACGAGTATGCGAGGGACAACTAATAAATACTTAACTCAAATGCAAAGTAAAAACAACAACAAAGGTGCATTTTATACAAAGCACTTGAAATAGTAGTTGACAACTCAATGTATTAAGGAAATACAATAACGACTCAGTTTGCATAAAGTAATACAATACTTTAGAGTTTCTCTAACCGACAACCACCACTATGAGCTAAAATGATGATACAATGTCTCTTTCACGATGCCAAAAATGTCCTATACCATGTTATTATATAGAACACCTCAATAAAGTGTATCCATTAATCCATGCTAAAAAGTAGTAAGGAATTATCTAAAGTATGAATATTTCATCCCATGATGGGTTCATAGTTTATGCAGACGTAAGTTATTACGAACTCGTATCCATATGGGTGCTCAATACACCCAAAGCATGCTCAGCTCATATGTTTTAAAAACAAAACTCTTTCTGTGATTTGAGATAATTACTCAAAAACTAGCTCAAAGGCTCTAATGGAAATTGGTGTTTCCTCTTTTGTTCAAATGTGAAAACATTTTAACTCTTTCGAATACTTTGTTCCTGTATAATATTTTGATGAAATGAATTTTACTCTTACTCTTTACTTAGTTCAAAACTCATGTCTTAAAACAAAGTTATAACATATGTAAGAGACTTCTAGGTAACTCTATGAACTTCTCTTGATTTGACTTTTAATGTTCCTTGAATTGAATTATGGATTTAAGGTTCATGATCACATTTATGGATGATTTCATGATATTTTTACATACCTTAGAGTGTACAAATATGTTGTTAGGGAATTAAGACGGAAAGAATTGGGAAAGGGAAAAACCTAGTGTCCCTGGCGCTCTGAGTGGTATGGAGCGCTAAAGGAACCATTTTAGAAACTGGGTTGGGGTGATCTGGCTGGCACGGTGCCCAGGAGGAAAATTTCAGAAACTCCTTTGGGACGCTCTGAGACCACAGCGCTTAAGCCCCCTCCCCAAATTGTCGATGAAATTTCTCTCTCGTTTTAAACTCTAAACATCTAAATTCAATAGGTTCTACCCCAATCACTTAGAATCAACTATATCACCAAAACATGTAAGATTCTACTAAAAAAACTTATTTCATGAATTAATCTCAATATACTTCTCAACAAATTCAACAAAAAAAACCCAAAAGAATTTAAATGAATTTCATCAAGAACTCATAATCTTTTCTTTCAAAAACATAATTACGCTGAATGGAGAACTAAAGAAATTCTATCTGATCTCACATACCTCTTAGGGATCACGAATTAATGAAATCCATGACCTTAGTTTCAAGAACTTGATGATTCTTTGCTTCTTCTTCTCTTTTCTTCTCTTGTTTTCTCTTCTATCAAAACCCTAACTCAAATTTCAAAAGTGTAAACTTAAAGTTTTAGTTTAGAACCCTAAGTAATTACCAAAAATGAAATAATTTAAGTTGGTATGTAAAAATACCAAAATACCCTTCAAATATCTGGTGTTCGATTTCCTTGTCTAGACAACCGAACTTCAAATAAACATATCTCATTCATATGAACTCGTAATTGAGAAAACCCAATGGCATTGGAATGATAAATTAAAGATATTTCCTACAATATTTGGTAAAAAAAAAACCAAACTCATCCTGAGCTAGGATATATTTTTGTTTGAAGTTGATCAAAAAGTTAAACTTAATTAGAGATAAGTGATCATCCCAATTTCCCTTTAAATTAATAATACAGGCCCTAGGCATATTTTTTAAAGGCTAAATAGTTTGCTCTACCAGTTGTTTGAGGATGAAAAAACAATATTTATGTTTACCCTTTAACCCAAGCCTTTCTGAAAAGATTTCTAGAAGTATGCAGTAACTGCGCACCGCTGTTTGAAATAATCGAAATTGGCGTCCCATAAAGTCTAATTAACTCTTAAAGATACAAGTTGTCATAATCCTCTCTTATATGAGTAGTCTTTACAGGAAAAAAGTGGGCTGATTTGTCACTCTATCAACAATCACCCAAATAGAATCATGTTGTCTGTGTGACCATGGAAACCCTGTAATGAAATCTATATTGATCATCTTCCACTTTAATTCTGGAAGTTCTATATTCTGAAGCATACCATTGGGCCTTTGATTATCTACCTTAACTTGTTGGCAATTCGTACACGTAGCAACAAATTCTAAAATGCCCTTCTTCATACTACTCTACCAATAAACTTCTCTCAAGTCACAATACATCTTTGTGGAAACCAGATGAATGAAATATCTGGAGCTGTGAGCTATCTCCATGATCCTTTCCTGGAGTTTATCCACCCTTGGTACGCACAACCTACCATGAAACCTCAATACACCATCTCCCCCTTGTTCGAAAGCTAATAGTTTTTGCTTATGAACATTTGCCTTCAGTTTTATAAAAAAAAGATCTTGGTCGTGCTTCCATTTACTTGTGATACTAATAATGATTCATCACCATTACTCCTCCTTTGGGGGAATCCATTAGTTTCAAGTCTATGCACCTCTTTAGCTAACTCTTTATATCCTCCTCAAAATGGGTGGTACTACCCATAGTCAATCTACTCAAGGCATCAACAACAACATTAGCCTTACCTGGGTGATAGAAAATACTCGTGTAATTATCACTGATTAGCTCGAATTACCTCCTCTGTCTTAGATTAATATCCTTATGACTAAACACATACTGAAGACTCTTTCGATCAATGTATTCATCTACATGAACACCATAAAAATAGTGACGCCATCTTTTCAAAGCATATATTGTGGTAGTCAACTCTAAGTCATGGGTTGCGTAATTATTCTCGTGAACCTTAATTTATCGAGAGGCATAAGCTATAAATTTGTCCTTCTTCATTAACACACAAGCCAACCCAACTCTAGACACATCACAATTACAACAAAACGTTGAGTACTTTCTAGCAAGGTCAATACTAGGACTGTACAAAACCTATTTTTCAATTATTGAAAGCTTTTCTCACAAACCTCGAGCTATTGAAACTTCACTTTCTTGTGAGTCAACTTGGTCAAAAGGGATGAAATATATGAGAACCACTCTACAAACATTCAATAATATCCAACCAAACCCAAGAAACTCCTAATATCACTGGGAGATGTGATCTAGGACAATTATGCACTACCTTTATTTTATGAGTGTCAACTATAGTTCCATCATTGGAAACAATGTGACCTAGGAATGCCATTGACTCAAGCAAAAAATTACATTTTTAAGAACTTAGCATACAACTCGCTATCTTTTAGAGTTTGGAGAACTATTCTAAGATGGCTAGCATGATCTTCCTTATTCCTCTAATAGATTAGTATGTCATCAATGAATACGATAACAAAAATATCAAAATAAGGCTTGAATACTCTATTCATAAGGTCCATGAATGTGCAGACGTATTAGTCAAACCAATGGACATGACTAGCAATTCATAATGACCATAACGGGTCCTAAATGTTGTCTTTGGAATGTCACATTTACTTACCCTCAACTGATGGTAACCTGATCAAATGTGTTTCTTAAAGAAACACATAGTAACCTGAAGCTGATAAAAAAGATCATTACTTCTCGGAAGAGGAGACGTATTCTTGATGGTAACCTTGTTTAACTGGCGATAATCCTTACACATTCTAAGGGAATCATCTTTCTTTCTCATATATAAGACCTAAGATCCCAAGATGAGATACATGGTCAAATAAAACACTTATCAACGAGATAGTTCTATTGTTTATTTAGCTCTTTCAACTCTAATGGAGCTATTTTATATGGAGGAATAGATATAGGATTAGTATCTATAAAAATATCAATACCAAAGTTTATCTCTATCTTAGGATGGACTCTGGTTACACCATAAGAAAAGATTTCTGGGAATTCACCCTAAACTGGAATTGACTTAATGGGAGGTGTCTCACACTACAGTTATTAACTCGGACCAAGTGATGGACACAACCCTTGGAAGCTAACTTTCTCACCTTACGGTACGAAATGAAACAACCCTTAGGCACTGGTAAATCGTTACTCCACTCTATAACTGGTTCATTAAGAATTTGAAACTTAACAACTTGAGTTCTACAATAAACGGAGGCATAGAAGGGAACTTTATAACTGGTTCTTAGGGTACTCTTTCATGAATTTACCCTCTTGTCCACACTTGAAACAACCTGTGGAGACATCGCAATACCTACCTAGGTGGTTCTGACCACACATAGCAAATGCAGGAGTCTAGTTACCCCTTTGTTCCAGACTACCCATAGCTTGTGTAGGTCTAACTCTAAAGTCCTCGAAATCAAGAATATTGTACTCACCTTTGTTTCTAGGTGCAGGTGTACTAGCAGATGATGGCTCAACTCCTTTTTTCTTTTTCTGAAAGGATGAACAATTAAAATTATTTCTCTTCTACTCGGTTTTCTGAAAGGATGAACAATTAAAATTATTTCTCTTCTACTCGGCCTAATTCCCTATTATTGCTTTCTTGCTCCTAAATTCATCCCTATTCCTCAGCTTCTCTTCCTTAACCTGCTACACATAAACCATCAACCATTCTATATCTATTTCCCTTATTAGCATAGCTGACTTGCCCTCTTTGCTTGATAATTGGGATAACATAGCAACATAAAGACTCATCTTGCCCTTCATATCCACAACCATCTTCGAGCATAGAGGGAAAGTAGGGTGAACTTCAAACTGTACTCAACATTACTGATTAAATCATGCTTAAAGGTAAACAAATATCGTACCTTAGCCTCTCTCAATTCTCAAGGAAAAGAACCCCCAAAAAATCCTCCTCAAACATAGCCCAACTCAAAATTATTTTTTCCACTGGTCAAACCAAGTCCTAGCAACATTTTTCAATTGATGTGCAGCTAGTTCCACTCGATCAACATCAGCACGTGCATAACCTCAAACACCTTTTTAAATTCCTATAATATAATTCTAGATCCTCACTCGTGCTTGAGACAGTGAAGTTTGGAGGATTCATCCACAAGAAATCATTGATCCTCAATGTATCATCCTCTTATTGTTGATCCCCTCTTTGTTTCCCAACTTGGTTGGTCATAACTTGTCTTAGCATTCAAATTTCTTCTCGAAATTCAGCATTGGTGACCTCTGGTGCATTAGTTACCCCTTGCTACTTGATGTTCCACCTTGCAGCACAACCTCGGAAAGCTCTTTGTGGAGGTATGATCCAGAAGATATGCGCATGAAGGAGTTAGAAATATACTTTATAGAGATAATCTCTATTGCACGAAATAAGTATGAAACAAGTGAAGGAAATTCTTAAATGTTCCAGGTTCAAAATTATATATGTGACCCGCCTCACACCAATAACTAGGAAACAACACACGGCTTCATAGACTCCTTAAGATTCCTGTACTTTGTGCATTGATACCAAGTTTTTAACGCTCTCAGCCTAAACCCTGAGTGGGACTTGAATTTGAGAACCATTGTTGACCCCAAGCGAACTCTTATCCCGGCTTAACTTACAACATAAGACTTAAATAACAAGAAATAGTCTATAAGGACAACTTATGTAGTATCTTAAAAATATTAAATTAGCCAAAATGGAAAATCAAGTCTTAACGCATACAACTGAAAAGGAAAGACTAAAGAATTATAACTACTCGTCTATGAAGCCTTTAAACAAATTAAGGATGTGGGGACAAGACCCCTGATCATTCTAACAACTAAAGTTATAAAAACAATATAATGATGGATCCTCCAAAAAATAAGGAGACTCACCCTAACTCTAAATGTTCAAATGGATCAACGAGGCACTGGGTACTATTTTTGGTTGAATGTATGTGCATCATAAAATGATGTAGGTCAAATAACATTAGTACATTGAATGTACGAGTTTGCAAGAGGAAAACTAAACATGACATAATCTTTACAGGAATCTAAAAAGAATATTTACCTTTATTTTAATTAACTCAAATGCAAAGTAAAAAAAACAACAAAGGTGCAATTTATACAAAGAATTTAAAATAGTAGTTGACAACTCAATGTATTAAACAAATACAATAACAACTACGCTTACATATACAGTAATATAATATAATGGGAGTTTCTCTTATCGACAACCTCCAGAATGAGCTAAAGTGATGATACAACATCTAGCTTATGCTGCCAGAACTCTCCTATACCTTATTGTGATACATAACTCCTCAACTAAGTGAATCCACTAGTCTATGCTAAAAATCAATAAGGAATCATCTAAAAAGTATGATCTTTTCTACCTATAATGGATATATGGTTTATGGAGACTTGAAAAATTATGAACTTGTCCCATTATCAGTGCTTAATATTACTCCCAAAACATACTCAACTCATATGTTTTAGAAACAAAACTCTTTCTCTTATTTGAGATAATTACTCAAAACTAGCTCAAAGGCTCTCTTAGAAATCGGTCTTCCCTCTCTTGTCCAAATGTGAAAACATATTTGCTCTTGGGAATACTTAGTTTCCTTATAATCTTTTGAAGAAATAAACTTTACTCTTACTCCTTACTCAACTTAAAACTCAAGACTTGAAACAATATTAAAACGATTGTAAAAGAGTTTGAGAAAACTCTATGAACTTCTCTTGACTTGATTCTTAATTTTCCTTGAATTGAATTTTGGATTTAAGGCTTATGATCGCATGTTTGTGAATGATTTACTGATATTTATACATACCTTGGAGTGTATAAATCAACTAGAAACTTACATATGTTGTTAAAGAATTCAAACAGAAAGAAGTGGGAAAAGGTGGAAGACATAGCATTAGTGGCGCTCATAATGGTGCGGTGCGTTAGAGGCAAAATTTAAGAAACTTGCATGGGGAAATCTAGCTAGTGCAGCGCCCAGAGGCTAAATTTAAGAAATCTCTTTGGGGCGCTTTAAGAGGCGCAGCGCCCCAGCCCTCTTCCCATATTTTTGATGAAATTTCTTGCTCTTTTTTTAACTCTAAACCACCTAAATTCATTTGGTTCTTTCCCCCAAACACTTAGAACCGAATATATCACCACAATATATAAGATTCTACTCAAAACAACATCTTATTTTTTGAATCGAACTCAAGATATTTCTCAACAACATTAACAACAAAAAATCCACAAGAATTTAAATAGAATTTCATCACTCATAATCTTTTCTTCCAAAAACACAATTATGCTGAAAGGAATCAAAACTGGCCCATGGTTGAACTAACCCAATGATATATGATCTCATATACCTCATAAGGATCGCCCCTTGACAAAATCCACGACCTTAGCTTCAAGAACTCGACGATTCCTTGCTTCTTATTCTCTTTTCTCCTCCTCTTTTCTCTTCTCTCAAAACTCTAACTCAAATTTCCAAAGCGGAACTAACCAAATTTAGTTTAGACCCCTAAGTAATTACAAAAACGAAATAATTTAATGGGGTATGGCGAAGAAAAAATTACCCTTCCAAAATCAGGTTTTGGCTTTCATTGTGTAAATAGTCCAACTTTAAATGAACATATTTAACTTATACGAACTCAAAATTGAGAAAACTCATCGGTGTTGGAAACATACTTCAAAGATTTTTCCTACGATATATGGTAGAACACCTAACTCATCCTGAACTAGGAGTTGTAGTCGTTTTAAGTTGACCAAAAATTCAAACTTAACATAAATTAACCAAATTCTTTTCCAGATTTTTCATTCTTACCAAAAAAGGCTTTTTCTAGTTCTTTTAAATAGCGAGGTGTTTCATGTTACCCCACTAATTTTGACATTTTTTACTCAATGGAATCATCAAATTTTTAGAAATAAGTCAAATGCCAAAATTACCCACCCAGACCTCTCTTAAGGCTTAAAACTCAAGTTCTCTACCAAACGCCCAAAATTTAACCTAAAGCTTCAAAAACCCGACCAACTATTTTACTAGTTCAAAGTCAGCGTTTTGGTTGTAATAGAAAACAAATACCTATCCGGTGCTTGGATCTCTCTATGCTAACTCAAGTCAACTATATTTATATAATTCAGCTTAAAAGCGTCAAAATTATTGAAATCACTCCTGATTGCATCGAGGATCGTACTAAATGTTCATGAAACACAAACTATGAAGGAAAATACTAAGACAAAGGGAAGTCATATCACTAATAAAAATAGTTTCACAAGAAATAGGACATTACATTATCCACCATTAAAATATCTCTTCATCCTTGAACGAGAAGTAAAATAATATACCTAAAGGGTTGAAAATTTGAGGGTATCTATAACGCATGTCAGACTTCACCTCCCACGTCACCACATAAACAGGTCGATGTCTCCACAGAAGCATCACTAAAAATATATGCTTGGATCTCAACTATCTAGTCTGATATCCAAGATAGCAATGAACAAATTTTGATCCAAAGCAACAGATTTCCACTAAATCACATGAGAATCATCATGAAGATATTGTTTAAGCATCGAGAAATGAAAAGCGGAATGGGCCACTAAAAGGCTCTAAGGAAAAGCCAGCCTACAGGCTACCTCCCCCCAGTTCTAAAAAATCTCAAAAGGTCCATTGAACCACGGAGTGAGATTTTCATTCTTTCAAAACCTCATCATACCCTTTGTGGATGAAACCTTGAGCAAAACCTACTAGTCAATAGTAAAGGATACATCCCGAACAAACCTATATTTATAGCTTTTCTGCCTACTTTATGAGGTCACAAGGCAATGTTGCTTCACTTTGTCGATGGAGTCTCTTAAAAATGAGTTCCCCAATGTCGTTCTCCAAATGAATCAAACCATCCAATGGGAGATCTATACCTCCTCCCATACAAAGCCTCAAATTGTGCCATCTAAATGTTATAACGGTGACCGTTGTTATAAGCAAACTCCAAATGATGTTGGAATATCCAATATCCTCATAAACATAACTAACCATCTTGCTAGGTCTTACTCAACATTTCAGACGCAATGGAACTGATAGAATCTTTATCTAATGCTTTATTCTCTAAATATTTACCAAAGTCGACTATATCAATATAACTAAGCTCTAAAGAGTCAAAATCACTCATGATCGCATCTAGGACCAGGCTAACCATTCCTGCAACATAAACTAAGCATGTAAATGCTAAGAGAAAGATAAAATGGTTATTTTATAATTAAAAGGAATTTAATAAATGGGACATTACAATCCGATAAACTAACATTACAAGTCACTCACAACCTACTTCCCTAATGAAGAAGTGTTATTTGTTGGAGAAAACATAGTAGAATCATAAGATGGATGGATGTTGTTCTTTGATGGGGCATAAAATTCCATAGAGTTGGAACAGGGGAAGTCTTAGTTTGAGAAATAGGTCAATATTACCCAATCTCATCCAATATGAGGTTTTATTCTACAAATAATATGGCAAAACACAAAGCTTATATTTTTGGACTTAGAATGGCCATAGAAATTAACATTAAAGAAATTCTGGCGTCAAATGATTCTGATTTGTTGGTTCATTAGGTGCAAGGAGAATGGACCACTATGAACGTCAAGATCCTTCCTTGTTTGCATTGCATAAGGGAATTGAAACATGAGATTTACAACGAATGAGTTCAAATATGTCCCTTGCGCTTAAAATAAAATTGTCGATGATTTGGCAGCATTGTCCTCAATAATATGTTGCATTGACCCTATCGAAGTAGACATACCTTATTAACATGCATATTATTTTCATGTAAATGATGAATTGCATGGAAAACCATGGTACTTTGACATTAGAAGGTTGATAGAAGCACAAAATATCTTGAAAGACCCAAAAGCAAGAAAATGGACTTTGAAGACAATGACCATTTATTTCTTCCTTAATGGAGAAATATTATACAGGAGAACTCAATATTTTTTATAGTTGAGGTGTGTTGACCGATAGAAGCAACAAGTCTTTTGAAAGATATACATTCAGGAACATGTGGATATCACATGAATGGGTTGACTCTCGCATAAAAACATTGATATCTAGATACTTTTGGATGACCATGGAGAGAGAGATACCATTTGATACATGCAGATTTGACATACAAGGCAGTGAGTAGAAGGTAGTAGAAGACTAAGTTTTTAAAAATATAGTTTTTCGATTAGGGATTCTAGAATCATTCATAACAGATATCCATCAAATCCAAATAGCAATATTATGAGAGAAACTTGTGAAAGGCTTAAGATTGCTCATCGAAATTCCATAGTTTATCGGTCATAGATGAATGGAGACGTTGAGGCCGTAAATAAGAATATCAAGAAGATTTTAAGGAAAGTAGTGGACAATCTGCAATGGCATGAGAATCTACAATATGCTTTGCTCGGTTGTTGCACCACAATTAGAACATCCACTAGGGAAACTCCTTATATTTTGTTTTATTGTTCAGAAGCAGTAATACCTGCCAAGGTGGAAATACCATCTTTAAGAATTATTCAAGAGATTAGTTTAAATGTTGCATAAAGGATAGGTAGTAGGAATGAACAATTGATGCTCGAAAAGAGGATGGATACCACTTGTAATGGTTAACTCTATCAAAACAAAATGACAAAAATGTTTAACAAGAAAGTTAAACCTCAACAATTCACACTAGTATTGTTAGTATTGCAGAACATATTTCCTCACTAAAGAGAAGTTAAAAGGAAAATTTGCACCAAACTATCAGGGCCCCAACATGGTTCATAGAGTACTCTCTAAAGAAGAAATAAGCTTAGAAGAAATGGACGGCAGAGTGAGCACCAAGCTAACCAATTCAGAAGGTATCAAGAAATACTACATCTGAAGACCTCAAAATTAATTTTGATTTCCTCTACTTTGTATTTTTCTAATGTAACAAAATTGCGTCTCGACGTGACTTCCCGTGGTGGATTATGTAGGTAACTCATATCGGATCTTATCTCTTTTAGAAAACCCAAAAACATCATATTTCAACTTTTTCTATTGTAAATGATCTACACCCTGACCTGATTCCTCTCAGATATGTAGGCAACCTAAGTCAAGCCCGATCATTGCATTATTTTTCTTTATTATTGTACTCAAACCTTGTTAAGACCTAATTCCACTTGGATATGTAGGCAGCCCTAGTCGGGCTCGATCATTGCATTACACATTTTTATAGTCCCCCTATAATTGAACTATGTCCTAACTTGATTCAATTTGTATATGTAGGTAGCATGAGTCAAGCTTGGTCAGTGCATTGCATAATTATTACTTATTTATCCTCAAACTAAGTACATGCCTCGTTTACATTTAGGTATATGTAGGAAATGTCAAAGGTTTGTTTATACATGTAAGAATCCTCCTTTAGTTATGTATCATTAAAATATGAAAGATCTCACAAGAGAGTGAAGAGAATCATCATTAGAAGAAAAAACCAGGAGAAAAGCTACATTTAGATATGGAGAAGCTCGATGGACTTCGAAACATGTAATAATCTAAAAATGATAAAGGATATGTGTGTGTGTGTTTGTGGGTTTTTCAAATGTTTCTGTACTATTCCAAGTACCAAGACTCAAAGGTGAGAAACTATGTGCGGGCTAAGAAGATTCTGAATGATTCCAGTGGTGAGGCTTGAGTCCACGATCGGTAAAAATTAACACCCCCTCCAGAATATAAAAAATCAATGTGGGAAGACATGAATATAGAAATATGACATTAAGTCTTAGAGCATGACCAGAGAAGCCATTCAACTTCTCATAATTAAGAACCAAAATTTCCCTCCCTACTTTATTTCTTGGAATTACTTCGGCGTGAATATTACATGTAAAAATATTCCATTTTAATCTTTGCAGGTATGTCATGATCCAAATCAAAATACTGAAGAAGATGGGCCTCATAGGATGACTACGATAGTTTGGTTTTTATCAAAATAACTCCACCTACTAGAGCTTGTAATCAACCATCATCCAAACTCCAACAATCGGAGATTGTATGTAGAAAACATCATCCAAACTCAGCCGATCAGAGGTTGTACATAGAAAAAAACCATTCAAACTTCACCGCTCGGAGGACGTATATAGAAAGCATATTCCAAAATCCGTCAATAGAAGGCTATACATAGAAAATATCGATTAAACTCCGTCAATCAGAAGTTGTATAAAACAAACATCATCCGAACTCTGCCAATAGGAGGAAGTATAAATCAAACATCATGCAAACTCTTCTGATCATAGATTATACATGCTCCCTCCATTTCAAAAAGAATGTCCCTATTTCTTTTTAAGTCTGTTTCAAAAAGAATGACTCATTTTCTTTTTTGGCAACACTTTAAGTTTTACTTTCTACGTGGCATGTTTAAGAACACAAGATTAAAGAACATTTTTGATACATTTGACATTACTTTAATTAAGAACCACAAGATTAAGAAGTCTTCTTTTTTTTCTTAAATTCCATTCTCAAATTAGGTCATCCTTTTTTAAACGGAGGGAATACAAAACAACATTTGAACTCCACCAATCAGAGAACATACAAGCAAAACAATCAACATACCACCAATCAGAAACTACATCATAACGACTTCGTTGAAGCTCCATCGATCAGAGGCATGCATGTATAACAACACCTCCATACAGCGATAATTAAATTTTATATTACAGGATTTGTCTCGCTAGATGAAGGTTTTACCTTACAAACGCGCTGTCAATCGAAGGCTTTACATTACAAGCTTTAATTAGTAAGATGAAGGCTCCACTTTACAACTATTTAACAGACAGAGACTTAACAATACAAATATTTCCTCTCTAGATGAAAGCTTTATTCACGATCCAAAAAATGAATGTCATGACACTATTCTTATCCCACCAAGAAAAATCAGCCTAAAACTAAAAAATAACAACAAAATGTGAAAGTAAAACAAGGATACAAGTCTAAAACCATAAGCAATGCAGAAACCACAATTAACCGATGTAAACCCTCAAAAATATAGTTGTCACATGTACAAGACTCTAAAGTATTACAATAGATTAGAAAGGAAGTCTCAAATCACACTAGTTCTAAAGTAAAACAAGATCATAAATGTGAGTAAGAGGATCAACTAAAATGACAAACTACAACCTCAGAAATATCCATAGGAGGCCTTGAACAAGGAGAGAAGTGAGAATCGCGAAGATCCAGACCGTAACCTACACAAATGTAGAAGCAAGGGGGTGAGTACCAAACAACATGATACTCAATAAGCAAACTCCCAAACACAAAAACAAAGTATTATACAATACTAGTAATGCTAACACTCCAAGTGAACCTCCACATAACTAGGACTTGCATAAAAATTCATTCCAACCTAAAAGTTTGCAATTTATATATCACATAGCATAATATCCACATTTCAATAGCCCAACATGAATACATGTTATATACAATCAATTCCATTATATATTATAAACAAAAATACTAGATTTATTATCATTATTGTTATTTTTAAAATAAAATAATTTAAATATTCTAGTTTTTAATATATTATTTCAAGTTTCAGATTTGTTTTCAAGACCAATAAATAGAAGGTATATACATATGTACATCATACATGCAAGGAATATATTTGCCTTTTATACTTAACCTTCTCTATACTTGATGTATTATTTCTTTATACATACCATATTATTTTTTTCATATCTATTTTTTTTTGTGAATGTTATTTTCTTTTGGGATAAGAACAAGTACCACCACCACCACTAGCCCCCACCCCGCGCGATTAGGATAGAAACAGAGACACGCTTAAACTTAATTAGGATCCTAGTACCCCATGAATTAATTTAAAATGAAATAAATGTACAAGAAATGCTGACATGATATAGAGAGTGTGCAGCCTCTCTTGAAAACAATTGATTAGTGCACAAACTGAATGGATGTCATTTTTTATTGATAACTTTATAATTAGTTAGTGCGCATATTTATTATTATATATATAATTATTTCTATTTCTTTCTTTGTAAAATATTTATTTTAATTTCTTTCTCACTTTAAACTTTTTAAAATTAATTTATTATCTTTTCACTTATTAATTTAAAAAATTATGTGTATTTTTAGTAAAAATAATTTAAAAGTGTCATTTAGTTGTATTGTTTTAATTTTTGTATGTATTATTTCATTTTATTTTTGTATGTTTTATTTGATTTTTTTTCACTTATTTTCATATTTTTTTCAAAATTAACTTTTTAAATACAATATATTTGAAATTAAATCAAATCAAACAACAAAGAAAGTAAAGTGAATAAAAAATAAAAGTGTAAAAAACAATAAATGAAGGTTAAAAAGTGTTTTGATACTAGGTAAAAAGGTGTATCATCTTAATTTAAATAAAAGATAAAGAAAATAAGAATATTTATAAAAAGATCATTTAAAAAATTATTTTTTAGAAAAAAATAATAGTTAGACACGTGGCAAACTAGTATGTACAAACACAACCAACTTGGGTGGTTGAAGATGTCACGCCAGCACAATAGGTCCACAAAAATTTGGAGAAAATGAGTTCAAGGGATAGTAGGACCCTATTATGTTTAGGCGTGTCTGTACGATTTCGGTCATAATGTAGGCGATAATTATGCCTTATCCCTTTTCCTTTTATATAAATTGTAAATTTCTACAGTTTAACATACACATTATTTTATGACATATGTATCTATCACTATTATTTCTACATGTAAATAAAATAATAAGTTCTCCCGTGTTTCTAAACAGATATATGTACATATTTTATTTTACAGTAAATAAATTTAAGATAACAAACTTTACTTAATATTTTAATATTTTTTTGAAAAAAATAAAAACTCTTCCTGTTGGATTCTTGCTCAACAGACATCACATATGTTGCTATTATATTCACACCCCATCTATTATCTTATCTCTTGTTACATATTAATTCTATATATGTAAATAAAGTAATAAATTATCATACTCTTTCAACTCAATATTTATATACGATAAATTTATGTAAGCTCATTCATCTCATATGACTTTAAACAAACATCTTATTTTCTAATATATAAAATTCTCCTTAATTTGAAGTATATGAAAGACATTTACTATTAAATATTCCTTTCATATTATAGATGTATATATGACATACCTTGTATTTTACTCTTGTTCTCTCACCAATTTTAAAACAAATAAATAAATAAAATATTCTTAATTATATTTCTAAACCTTAATTTAAGGACTATCTTAGAATAGGCTCTCAAGTTACTTAATACATTCCACCCGAGTAACCCAAACCTTTATCTAGAATCTAATTAGTTCGCAAAACAAAACAGAGTTTATATTTAATTTTTTCAAAATGATTCCCTAATGTTTTCCTTAAAATTAGGTGGTAACTCTAAATAATTTTAAAAACCAGAGGCATAGTCATTTTATGTTGCAAACTATTTTGACCAGTTTGAAAATGTTTATGCATGTATTGTTTTTCTCTTCGCTTTAATTTGACGAGATCCTCCATCAGATATTTCCTTATTCCTACTTGACTAACCACAGGGATAACGAATGGGAAAAGAGATTATAAAACAAAGTTTGAGGCTATCAATCCTCATCTTATTGTTTGAACGATTAAGGGATAGGTAATTTCGAATTAAAGGTAAGAATTTGTAGAGCATACACTTGTAGACAGGCAAAGTCATGTGGTGAATATCACTTAGATGATAAGTAACTTATCAATCTTGCATGCTACACACAAGACAAGGTTACTATTGTAAGGTTCTACTAAATTAAGGGTTCATTGTGAACACTTATACCCTGTTTCATCTTATATTTATTTACAATAAGTGAAATTGTTACTTGCTACTTGCGAACATTGAATTCAATTAATATTATACAAAACTCCCCTTTTAACAAAAATAAACGATTAAGAGCGCGAATAATATCAACTGATCTAAGTATGAACCTAATTCCTTGTAGGATCGACCCTAACCTTTGTTAGGTACTTTATTTAGACAACAACCACTTAAACTCCCCTTTTTTAAAAAAAAAAACGACTAAGAGCGCGAATAATATCAACTGATCTAAGTCTGAACCTTATTCCTTATGGGATCAACCCTGACCTTTATTAGGTACTTTATTTAGACAACAACCATTTTATACTTCTTGTAGGAGATGTATTTTAGGTGTATCAATGTCACATATGATTGATAGACATCGGCACCCCGTGCAAACAAACTATCTCTCAAATGTAATGAGCTAACGTTTGTGAACTATAAGTAGTCTTAACCGGCATAAAATGCACACACTTGGTCAATCGCTCCACGATGACCCAAATAGCATAAAATCTATGAAAAGTACATGGAAAATCGACCACAAAGTTCATAGTTGTCCGCTCCTATTTTTACTTCGAAAATGGGTAAGAACTAGGTAAAACTACCTGGCCTCTGGTGCTTGTACTTCACCTGTTGATTGTTCAAACTCTTAGCCAAAAATGTTGCAATGTCCTATTAATACCACACCACCAGTAGTGCTATCTCAGATCACGATACATCTTCACTACACCGAGATAAATAAAGTACCTAGAACAATCTGACTCCTCTAGAATCAACCTAACTAAATCTCTAACTTTAGGAACACATATACGACCCTTGATACTAAAAAAAAAACTCTATATTTAAGTTTTCTTTCTTAGCCTTTCCTCTAAGCACCCTATCTCGAATCACCCTCAACCTGTGGTGCTCAGGCTATGCCCAATTTTTTCCAACAAAAAAGACCTAGCCTCTACACAAACAAGGACCCTGTTGGAGTAAGAAATTTAAAGTAGAACAATTGTTTGTCTAAGGACCGAATGTTTGAAGCCAAAGGTAGCTCCTTCACGGCTTAGAATCCAAATTCCCTATGCTCACCATTTCCGGCATAAGACGTCTACTACCACATTTGTCTTTTCTAGGTGATAGGGGTTCGTAGCATCATAGTCCTTGAGTAACTCTAGCCACCTACACTATCTTAGATTAAGGTCCTTCTGACTAAAAATGTAGTGGAGACTATGAAGATAGTGGATACGTCTCACAAGAAACTCCATTCAAGTAGAGATTCCAAATCTTCAATGCAAACTATCGCCGCCAACTCCAAGTCACGAGTGAGGTAGTTCATTTCGTGATTTTTCATCTGCCTAGAAGTATGACGTTAAATGCATTATAAATCATAATACTAAAAACCTGAAATATTTGAAAGAATATTAAAAATTGATTTACTCTTGATATTCTGTATATGCCACACAAATTGGGACATATGGAGTAATATATATTACTTTAAAATTATGTAAAAAAATCTAACATCTCAGAACTAGAAAGAATTAGAAGGAAGTGTGAAATCTGGAAATAGTTACTTTTGGAAAGTATATGGATATCTTAAAATTTTTAAGTAAGTTAAAAGTGTTTTGGTCAACTTCAAACAATTATAACTCCTAGATCAAGATTATTTAGGTTTAGTTCCAGATATGGTTGTGCAACTCCGAGTTCGTATGAGTGAGTTATGTCTTCTGAAAATTGGGCTATTGGATTAAGAAAAGTCTTATCCAGATTTGGGAATGGAAAATTGGTCTTTTTGTTGGGGTAAAATAACACTTTGTTCAGTTTAGAAAAATTAGAATTCACGCTAATGCTTAGATAAAAGAGGAGAAAGGAGAAGAAAAATCTAAATCACCAAGAAAGTTATTAGCTTTAGTGTGGATTTAGTCGGGGGTGATCCCTAAAAAGGTATGTGAGTCTTTAATAACATTGGTTTCATTAACCCACATGCCAAGAATGTTTGATTCAGTGAAATAGTTCTAAAACGAGTAGAATTGAATGTTCCTGTTGGTTGTTCTTGAATCTTTTTCGTACTTGAATGTAAGTTAAGATTTAAGAATTCCACGATGTAGAAATGTTGTTTCTTGAGTTCATTGGGTAAGATACTTGTATATATGATGTGGGTACATGAATTTAAAGTGAATTTGAGAAAAAAATTTGAATTAAAATGATTTAAGGTCAGAAAAAGAGAGGAAAAATTTGTCAAGTTTGCTCTAGGGTAAGGCTAGGGCGATGCGCCCCCATAGCATGAGGCAGGCTGGGGGGGTGCACCAGCAGTGCGCTAGAACTGAGCCTCGGTCAAGTGAGGCTGGTGCGGCATGCTTTACACATACCTGAAGCGGCGTTTTTCACCAGTTTTCAATGTTCTGTGTGTTTAAGCCTTTCTAAAGTGTATTAGCACTTTCTAATGATTCTAAATGCTCCAAATGCCTTCTAAACATAAATAAATAAAAATCATCCTGAAATATAAATAACAACCTTGAATCCGTAAATCTAAATTCAAGGATAATTTAATACTTTAGTCAAGACAAATAAGATCAACGTTAATAGAAGTCAATAGTAAAGTAAGAGAAGTTCATTTCAAGTTTTCATAAGTCTTTTGCAAATGTTTTAACTTTGTTTTAAGACTTAAGTTTTGAGTTTAATTCAGAGAAATGTTGAAGTCTTTCTTCAAAGAAGTTTGTGGGGTTTAAGTATTCCCAAAGAAGTATAAAAATGTTTTCACATTTTAATAAGAATGAAAATTGAGATTTCTTGAGAGCATGTGAGTTAGTTTTTAGAAAAAAGTAATATCTGTCTAAATGAAGCAAGCAGGGAAATTGAAATTTTCAAGATAGCCATTGAGCTATTTTTTTAGCACTAATCACAAATAACAAAAGAAGTATATTTCAAAACCGTAAAGGCCAGTATATTTTTGGAGTAGTATTGAGCACTGAATCGGGGACGAGCATGAGTTCATATAACTTACGCCTCCTTAAAAACATGTAGCCACCATAGGTAGAAAAGGGTCATGCTTTTTGGAAGAACCCTTTTCATAGAAGACTAGTGGATATATTAGGTATTTCAAGTTCTATACCTTTGGCCAGGTATAGGATGCACTGGCAGCGTGAGGTAGATCGATGTATCATCATCACTATAGCTCTTATATCATGATTGTTAGTTAGAGAAACTCACAGAGCAATTATTGTATTTTTATATACATTTCAGATTTAGATTGTATACTTGCATATTCATAGAGTTGACATCATGTTTTAAACAATTTTTTTCTATTATATTGCACTTGTTTTAAACTACTTTATAATGAAACGAGTTAGTAAGTATTAATGAGTTGAGCAGAGTTAAGGTCAGTGTTTCTCTCAGAATATTCTTCAAACCTATGTTGTTTAGCATTCGCACTCGCATACTCATACATTCAATGTAATTATGTCAGTTGGTATGCATCTTATTATGATGCAGACGCAGGTAACAAGGATCGGCATCCAGCGGACCATTGATCTAGTTGAGCACTCCAGAGTAAGTTGGTGAGCCTCTTTGCATTCCAAAGGACTCTTTTTATTGATTTCTAGTTTAGATGATTAGGATGTTGTGGGGTTTTCCCAACGTCCATATTAGTTATATTAGAGGCTTCATAGGCAGTCGTACGTAATTCCTTTGGGTCTTTTTCACTATTATTTCTGTTGTTCAAACTTGGGTCGCCATTTTTGGCCAAGTTGAATGTTTAATCTTTTAAACATTCTCAGTTAAGTTAGTTCCATAGATTTGATAGATATGAATATTCTTTTCCAACGAGCCGGGACAAGGGCTCGGTTGGGGCCAGCAATGGCCATCGAGTGTCAGTCCCGCCTAGGGATTAGGCTCGGGGCATAAAAAACTTTGTATCAGAGCCCAAAGTGAAAATTCCTTGAAAGTCTATGAAGTCATGTTTGTAGAGTCCTAGTTATCGGTGTGAAGCGCATCACATCTGTAATTAGGAGGCTGCAACATTTAGAAACTATCACACTCTTTCATATCCATTTCATACGTTAGAGTTTATCGCTAAAATTTTCTCTCTAACTCGTGCCTGCGCGTGTTTTCAGATAATCATCCTCCACGAACAGCAGCTAAAGGTCGTCCAACTAGAAGGAATGTTGAGTATTAAGAGTTAACTAATGCACCTGAAGTGCAACCTAAAGGGAAAATTACCAACATTGAGTTTCGTGAGGCTATTAGGATGTTGAGCCAAGCTGTGACCAGCAAAGAAAAGCTCGACAAGAAGGGGCTGACATTTCGAGGATTCATGAGTTATTGAGGATGAATCCCCCAGTTTCACTAGTTCGAGCACTACTGAGGATGTAGAGAATTTCATTGAGGAATTAAAAAGGTATTGGGGTGATGCAAGTTTGTGAAATTGAGATAGTTACATATCAATTGAAAAGCGATGTTTGGACTTGGTTTGACCTATGAAAAGAGGGTAGAGATGAGGATGCGCCACGTGTGAGTTGAGATTGTTTTGAGGAGGCCTTGTTTGGGCGTTTCTTTCCTCGAGAACTGAAAGAGTCCTACGTGCCTGAGTTCCTCACACTTAAGAAGGATTCTGAGTGTTCAGCAAAATAGGTTGAAGTTCACCCAAATATCTTGTTATGCTCTGGAGATGGTTAAGGACATGAGGAGTAGAATGATCTTGTTTGTTGATGAATTGGGTCGTCTATCAGCAAAGAGGGTCGAGAAGAAATGTCTATTGGGGACACAGACATTTCAAGGTTGATGATCTATGTGTAGTAGGTGGAGGAAGAAAAGTTAAGAGATAGAAGAGTTCAAAAACAAGACGGCTAAGACAAGGAATGAGTCAGAGCAACTGAACACTAATGTCAACTAATCATCCTTCTAACACACACAGAAAGGTCATGCTCCATCATTTGCTAGTGCACCTGCACCTAAGAACAAGGGTGAGTACTGTAGTAAAAATTCAAGAGCTAAACCTGCCTACTCTCAGGGTAGTGTGGCGCAAAGGGGTAGTAATCCTCCTTCCTCTGCCAAGTGTACTAGGAACCACTCATGTATTTGTCGTGAGGGCTTCAATGGTTGTTTCAAGTGTGGTAAGACTGGGCATATCATACAAGAATTTCATAAGAATAAGAACGAAAATGGTAATAGGGGAAATAGATCCTAGTTTTCATCCATTAGTCCACCAGACAGGGCTACATCTAGAGGAGATACTTCTGGTACTGGTGGACGAACAAACCGCTTGTATGCACTCAACAATTTCCAAGAGTAAGAGGATTCGCCAGATGTTTTCCCTAGTATGATTCAAGTCTTTGTATTTACTGTATATACCTTGCTAGATCCATGAGCGAGTTTACCATTTGTAACTCCATATGTTCTTATGAACTTTTATATTATTCAAAGCAACTTAGTAAACCATTCAGCATTTCTACACCTATTGGTGAGTCCATTCTAGCAGAGAGAGTCTATCATGATTGTCCCATTTCCATCTATCACATTAATACCACGGGTGATTTAATTTAGCTATCCCATTTTCGTCTATCACATTAATACCACGGGTGATTTAATTTAGCTAGACATGGTAGATTTTGATGTTATTCTTGGTATGGACTGGCTTAACACTTGTTATATCTCAGTTGAGTGTAGAACATGAGTAGTCAAATTTTAGTTTCTAAATGAGCTAGTCTTAGAGTGGAAAAGCAGTTCAGCAGTTCCTAAGGGTAATTTCAATTTGTACTTTAAGGAAAGGAAGTTAGTTTCTAAAGGGTAAGTCTATCACTTAGTCCGAGTTAATGACTCAAGTGTTGAGTTACCTCCTATTCAGTCAGTCCATTAGTAAAAGAGTTCCCAAAAGTATTTCCATATGATCTTCCTGGAGTCCCTCCTAAGAGAGAGATAAACTTCGGTATAGATCTTCTTCTAGATATTGTCCTATCTCTATTCTTCCATATACAATGGCATAGGCATAGTTGAAAAAGTTGAAAGAGTAGTTAAAATATATGTTTGATAAGGGCTTCATTAGACCAAGTGTCTCACTTTGGGGCGCTCTAGTCTTGTTCGTGAGAAAGAAAGATGGCTTCCTAAGGATGTGTATAGACTACCATCAATTAAATGAGGTTACCATTAAGAATAAGTATCCTCTTCCAAGGAATGATGATCTTTCGACCAGCTTCAAGGTGCTTCCTGTTTACTGAAAATTGACCTCAAATAAGGCTACCATCACTTGAAAATAAGGGAGTGTGATATTCCAAAGACAACATTGAAAACCAAATATGGTCATTATGAGTTTCTGGTCATGTCCTTTAGTTTGAAAAATGCACCAACAACGTTCATGGACCTTTTGAATAGAAACCTTATTGAGATATGCTTGTTATCGTCTTCATTGATGATATACTAATCTTTTCAAGGAATGAAGAAGATCATGTTAATCACCTCAGAATAGTTCTTCAAACTTTGAAACATAAAGAGTTGTATGTCAAGTTCTTTTAGTGTGAGTTTCATCTTGATTCTGTGGTATTCTTAGGCCACATAGTGTCTAGAGAGGGAATTAAAGTTGATACTCAAAAATTTGAGGCAGTGTAGAATTGACCTAGACCCACATTTCCAACTGATACTAGAAGTTACTTAGGTTTAGCTAGCTATTATAGAAGATTTGTAGAGGGGTTCTCGTCTATTTTATGTCCTTTGACGAAATTGACTCAGAAGACAGTTAAGTTTCAATGGTCTGAAGATTGTGAGAAAAGCTTTCATGAATTAAAGAAAAGGTTTACTACTACCTAGATTTTACTTTACTGGAAGGTACTCAAGGTTTTATGGTGTATTTTGATGCATCTAGAGTTGTTTTGGTTGTGTGTTCATGTAAAATGGCAAAGTTATAGCTTATGTCTTCAAACAATTATAGGTTCATGAGAAGAATTATCCAACCTATGACTTAGAGTTGGTTTGCGGTAGTATTCACTTTTAAGATATGGCGTCACTATTTTTATGGGGTTCATGCTGATTTATTCAATGATCACAAGAGCTTACAATATGTGTTCACACAGAGGGAGATTAATCTCAGACAAAGGAGATGGTTATAATTGCTCAATGATTACGACATAAGTATTATTTACCACTCATGTAAGGCGAATGTTGTTGTTGATGCCTTAAGCAGGTTTTCTATGGGTATTACCACCTATATTGGGAAGAGAAGAAAGAACAAGCAAAATATGTGCATAGAACTGAATGATTAGGGGTCCGTCTAATGGATTCTATAGAAGGAGGAGTAGTGGTGATGAATGTGGTTTTCTTCATTAGTGTCAGAAGTAAAAGTCAAGCAAGATCAACATTCCATTTTGCTTGAATTGAAAGCAAATGTTCATAAGCAAAAGGTATATATTTTAAACAAGGGGGAGATGGTGTATTTATATATCAAGGTAGACTCTGTGTACCAATGGTGGATGGAATCTAAGAGAGAATCATCAAGTAAGAGAGAATCATCAAGGAAGCTCATCGCTCCATGTATTCCATTCATCCGGGTTCAATAAAAATGTATGATGACTTATGGAAAGTATATTGGTGTAATGGTATGAAGAAGTGCATTGCGGAGTTCGTTGCTAAGTTCCCAAATTGCCAACACGTTAAAGTAGAGCATTAACGGCCAGGTGGTTTGGCTTAGAATATATAACTTCCGAAATGGAAGTTTAAGGACCCTCAAAATAAAATAGGATGAACTAGAGCCTCACATGAGTTTTATGTGTTAATAAATTTTTAATAAGGTGAAAAACATCTTTTAATAATTGGTTTAAATATTTTTGAGGTCAAACGTCATGTGACGACCAAGACGTTCGAACACTAGTCTTTTGTGTGCTAGTGTGTTCTAGCGTGTTGTTCATGCTTTGGTATATTTATTGGAGTCTTAAATGATTTGAAGTGACCTTAGTATATATATATGGTCATGTTTAGTGTCAAAACATTCGGGTACGACTCCCCAAGTTCCACCCCAAGGGTCCTATAGGAGGATCCTAACATTGGCCAAGAAGCTGCTAAAACCGCTTCACCACCACAAATTATGGCCCGTTGATTGCATGACACCCCGTAGGTGGGGGGAAGTGGATCAACACTTTGTCATGGGAGCTTATGCCTTATTTGAATTATCCTCAATACCATTCCACAAAACTGCAGAACGGTGGGGTTGAACCACCTACGATTCATAGGTGGTGGTCATGAGACACTACCTACAATCTATCAAGTGACTCGGCTAATTAAGGGGTGAATTGGTAAATTACCCCACGTTCTAATTAAATGGGGGACAGTTATTTTACCTATTTTAGGGTAATTTGAGTTATTTAAAACATAGAAGCCCAAAATTAGAATTCATTCTTTGAATCTAAAGCCTCCAATCCCAAATATATTCTCTCTAGAACTCCATTGGAGATCAAACTCAAGCTAGGAGATGGGTTTTTAAATGATTTCTTCTTCAATTTTTGTGGTTATTCAATCAATAAGGTATGGTTACACTTGTTCTTGAATAAACTCTCATTCAAGGATTTCTATCAAAGATTTTCAATAGTGTTTCAAAGATCAAAGTTCCCAATTTCCAATCTAAACATGTTTTAATTGTCAAAGTGTTTTCAAAAGAATTGTAATGATTAATCAATGTTAGATCAAGGTTAGTAAGATTATTTTCAATGGAATTGCTTAAGAATCCATGATCTTGCTAAACTCTCAATTTAGCCTATAAAGTGGATTTTGTGATCTCGATTGTATGTTAATTGAATTAAGCCTAGATTGTGATGTATTATTAAATACTATTGAATATGAATTTTCGAGAATTTATCTATTATGATCATAGCTTGAAAAATTGGTAAGTTGACCTAACTTCTTGTTTATAGTATTGGAATTGTGTTGTATGGTTTTATCCACTTATGGTGGAGGTGTTTACTTCTTGTTTATGTATGCATGTCGTGATCATGGCCTTGGGGAAATAGATATAAAGTGATTTTTTATTATGATACATATGTGTTAAAGGTATGCCATGAAGGTTATGTATGTAATACTCAATGTTAGTATCATGAATAAGGTGTATTCATAATGTGAATTAGAATGTTAGGGTAGGTATGGTCTGCATGCTTGATTGTGATAGGTGCTATTATGGAATGACCCCTAAATACATGACCCCTATATGAATGTGTGATATTATACACGTTAGGAGTTACCTATTCAAATAATGAATGTGTTTATGTCTCCTATGATGAAGGATGAATGTGTGATCTAGAATCCCCAAAGTCTTTACATATGATTGGTTCATGACTTGGGATATTGGAAATGTGTTGTGATCATTTGAATGGAAGTTCTATCAGTAACAATGTTGTTACTATTATGCCATTATAAGCACCAATACGTAAACACACTGGCCCCATGCATAATAATGAATATGATATGGTTATGGTGTCAATCGAAAGGTTAATTCTCATATGCACCTTTACATATAATTATGCATGAAAAGTATATGGCTAGCAAGGTATGAACATGTGTTGCATTAAGGTGTTTATATGAAAGGCTTTCGCAAATATGTATACACACCCATGAATGAATAAATTAATGAATAAGGTTAAGGAAAATCTAGTGAATGTGAGTCTAGTCTAAACGAGACTTTTATGAATGTTATGATTATATGAAAGGCTATTCTCACATTATGTAGTATCTATAATGAAAGGCTATTCTCATCTTAGAAACTTTTGAGCTATATGATATATGAGGGAATTAAGTCCCTAAAGCCTATTTTAATGAATTAATGTTAAGTAAAGGCTTAAAGATGTTTTAGAAAAGGAGTTAAGCTTAGCAGCGAGTGAACATGAAAATGAGATGGAGGCTTTTACGTCTAGCAAGTCTGGTTTCCCATATAGGTTCCTTCTACGTTAGTCAGTCCGAATTCCCAAGGATATGTGTTGTCTTAAGATGGAAGTCGTCTACGTTAGCAAGTTTGGGTTTCCAGTAGAAATCTCCTTGTTCCATAACTACGCACCCCCATAGGTCTTAGTTAGTGCATCCATCTAGATAGCTATTATGAAAAGTTCTACCTTAGGCAAGTAGTACCTTCTCTTTTCAGTGTGGGAGTAGAACACCGGATTCCATGTAACTCACATGGTCTATGTCGATTATGGAAGTGTCTCCCGAATGCTAAATAAATGAACCAATATAAGAATATGAACTCTAGTCATGACTTCTTAGAGTCTACTTAGTATGAGTGAGGGAATGAGACTTCATCCATACATTGCACAAGTATACTTTAAGGGAGGTTAGGATTACGTTCTTTTATGTAATAAGGATTGTGGTTTATGTATATGCATATTAGTGCATGTTGAGGTTGACTTTACTTATGTCAAAACATGAAATATAATTATGCATGTGAATTATGTTTTTCCGTAATTTTACTAATCTTTAGAAAAATCAATTTTTAAAATGTTCCAAGTATAAGACAACTTGAGAAAAATACATTAAAAAGAGACATCACTTAATATTTTAGAGAAACTAAGAAAATCTATATTTCTCAAAGACTAAAACAGAAAAAATCAATTGAAAATATCAAAGTGGGTTCAAAGTTCAATGTACACTTCGAGAAGGGTTTAAGCATTCGAAGTGCCCGCTAACATGCGGTTATCCTATAACTTGACTAAAAATATTTTTTGATTATTTCTTAAAAAATGATTAACTTGAGAAAATAGTAAAACAAAGTATAATTTTTAATTTATTAAGAAAAGAGGACATTAATTGAAATATTTGAATTAAATTGCAAGGGAGTAGAATTTTTACGAAATTAGGTTGATTACAATTTTTTTACTTATTTTTACAAAATAATAATTTGACAAAATTGGTTTTATTAAAGTGTGAAAACTCTGTTAAATTAATTGAAGAATAAATTAAAAAAATTTGACTAAAGATTTTCAAATAAAGTACATGAGTTGATAAGAAAAGTCTTACTAACATGAAGAATATAATTCATTATTTGGGGAATTAATAATTCTAAAGTTGGAGTTAATAAGAAACAAAGAAAAAAAATAATCACACAATTAAATAAGTTAAGGGTAAAGGAGAAATTGAATTTGGGCCCCTTCTTGGACCTGTTGTAATTGCGTTTGCACTTCAGCATAGTTTTTCCCCCAAAAGTATTGTTGTATACAATCTGTCTACAACTCATCTTGGATTTTCTGAGATCGGGGTTTTCTGTTTTCATCTTGTATTGCAACACTTCATACATGCATCTACCTTTTTGACTTGTTTTCCGCATTTTCCACTATATATCATTCTATACTGAATGTATACGGTCAAATTTTGGACTCTGCAATGCTTGTTTCATCTTCAAAAACTTGAATAACGATGAAGGCCGACTCAATAAGGATCTCAACTCAAAGAAATTAAGTGATGGAGTCCAAAATGGACTCAGATTGATGGTTTCATGCCAAAGAACAGAACAAAGGATCAATGAAAGGCTTCACAATTTATGTCAACTTAACTATTAAATTTGATAATTATTCATTGCTATAATTTAAAATAGCAAAACCAATCAACTAAAGAGCTTTTACACATTTAACAATCTTACTCAGATTTAAGCAAATATTTCAAGTTAAAATGTGAAAAACTAAAAATGAGTAAGACACAATATTCACTTAAGCTTAAACTATTTTATTTGTTACTAGTGAATGGACTTAAACCAAATTTTTGTCACGATTTAATCAATACAGACGGAGAAACTAACCAACAAACCTAAGTTGATATGTCATAATCCCAAGTTAGATTTAATTAAAAATACAAAGCAACAAAAGAAAGTTATGCAATGCTCCAATGGATTTACATCAAAGAAGGTCCCTAAAAAAACAATACCAAAGAGTAATATATTCACTTTCTTCAATAACTAACTACATTAAGAAATAATTATAATCACATGCCTGTTGTAGAGAAAATACACAACTCCACATTTAAATTCATTTTAACACATGATTATTCTTCTTAATAATAATAATAATAATAATAATAATAATAATAATAACAACAACGACAACAACAACGACAATGATAACAATGACGACAATGACGATGACGACGACGATGATAACGACAACGACAACAACAATGACAACGACAATGACAATGACAACGACAACGACAATAACAATATAGTAATAATAATAATAATAATAATAATAACAATAACAACAATAGTATAACACAATAACAATAACAACAACAATTACAATAACAATAACAATAACAATAACAATAACAAACAAGAACAACAACAACAGCAACAGCAACAGCAACAACAACAACAACAACAATAATAACTACTCAAGTGTTGATGTACCACTTATTCACTCAGTTCCAGTAGTAAAAGAGTTTCCAAATGATTTTTTTGGAGTCCCTCTTGAGAGAGATAGACACTGGTATAGATCTTCTTTCATATACTCGTCTTATCTCTATTCTACCATATAGAGTGGCACCAGCAGAATTGAAAGAGTTGAATAAGGAGTTAAAACATCTGTTAGATTAGGGCTTCATTATACCAAGTGGCTTGGGTCACTCTGTTCTTGTTTGTGAGAAAGAAAGATAGTTCCCTTAGGATGTGTATAGACTACCGTCAATTCAACAATGTTACCATCAATAATAAATATCCTCTTCCAAGGATCGGTGATCTTTTCCACCAGCTTCAAGGTGCTTCCTATTTCTCAAAAATTTACCTTAGATCATGCTACCATCAATTGAAAGTAAGGGAGTGTGATATTCCAAAGACAACATTCAGAACCAGATATGGTGACTGTGTGTTTTTGGTCATGTCTTTTGGTTTGACAAATGCACCAATAGCATTCATAGACCTTATGAATAGAGTATTCAAACCTTATTTAGATATGTTTGTTATCTCTTCATTGATGACATATATTCTATTCAAAGAATAAAGAAGAGCATTATAATCATCTCAGAATAGTTCTTCATACTTTGAAAGATAGAGTTGTATACCAAGTTCTCTTAAGTGTGAAGTTTTGGCTCGAGTGTGTGGCATTATTAGGCCACATAGTTTCTGGAGAGGGAATTAAAATTGATACTCAAAAAATTGAGGCAGCGTAGAATTGACCTAGACCCACATGTCCAACTGATATTAGGAGTTTCTTTGGTGTAGTTAGCTATTATAGAAGATTTGTAGAGGGGGTTTTGTCTGTTTTTTGTCCTATGACAAAATTGGCTCAAAAGACAGTTAAGGTTCAACGGTCTAAAGCTTGTTAGAAAATATTTTAGGAATTGAAGAAGAAGTTGATTACTTTCCTAGTTTTGACTTTACCAGAAGGTACTCAAGGTTTTATGGTGTATTGTAACGCATCTACAGTTGGATGGGTTGTGTGCTAATGCATAATGGAAAAATTATATCTTATGCCTCCAGAAAGTTGAAGGTTCATGAGAAGAATTATCTAGCCCATGACTTAGAGTTGGTTGCGGTAGTATTCGTCTTAAAGATATGGCATCACTATTTATATTGGGTTCACGTTGATGTATTCACTGATCACAAGAGCCTACAATATGTGTTCACTTAGAGAGAGTTTAATCTCAGACAGAAGAGATGGTTAGAATTGCTAAAGGATTATGACATGCGTATTCTTTACCACCCAGGTAAGGATAATATTATTGTTGATGCCTTAAACATGTTTTCTATGAATAATACCTCCCATATTTAGGAAGAGGAGAAGAACTAGCAAAAAATGTACATATACTAGTACGATAAGGGGTCCGACTAATAGATTCCACTGAAGGAGGAGTAGTGGTAATGAATGGGATTGAGTCTTCATTAGTGTAATAAGTAAAACGCAAACAAGAATGATCCCGTTTTGCTTGAATTGAAAGCAAATAATCATAAGCAAAAGGTATTAACTTTTGAACAATGGGAGATGGTGTATTGAGATATTAAGGTAGACTATCTAAACCAATGGTGGATGGACTCCAAGAGAGTCTCATCGAGGAAGCTCATTCCTCTAGGAATTCCATTCATACGAGCTCCATAAAAATGTATTGTGACTTCAGGGAATTATATTGGTGGAATGGTATAAAGACGGGTATTGCGAGTTTGTTGCTAAGTCCCCAAATTGCCAACAAGTTAAAGTAGAACACCAAAGGCCCGGTGATTTGGTTCGGAATATAGAACTTCTGGAATGGACGTGCAGAGATGATTAATATGGATTAGTCAACAGCTTACCAAGGTCTTGTCAGCAGCGTGATCTTATTTGGGTGATTGTCAAAAGAAATGGACAAAAAGCAGCCCATTTTTACCGGTACAAGGGAATAACATTTACAGAAGAAGTATTTCTAAGTTCTATATAACAAGAGGTGGTAAGGCTTCATGGGGTTTAGATCTCCATTATTTAAGAAGAGAGTGCACAAATTATTACGTAGTTCTAGAAATCTTTGAAAAGTTTTGGGTTCAAAGCGACGCTTAGTATTTGCTTTCATCCCAGACTCAGGGAAAGAGGAACAATATCCAGACTTTAAAGGTATGTTTAGGGCAGATGATTTTGCTTTCACAAGGGAATGGGATGATCGCTGCCTCTAATTGAGTTTTGCCTACAATCATAGTTACCCCTATAGCATACAAATGGCTCCATATGATAGTTCTTTTATGGAAGAAGACACGAACATATCCCTATTGAATGGTTTGGAATGGTTGGAAGTAGGTAGATCGGGACAGATTAGTTTACCAAGCTATCAAAAAGGGGGAGTGATTTCAAGAGAGGTTGGAGGACGGCACAGAGTCGTAGAAATCTATAGGAATGTTAGGAGAAAGAGCATTAGAGTTCAAAAGTAGATTGATGGATTTACTTGAAATTTTCACCCGTGGAAGAGTGTTATGAGGTTTGGTAAGAAAGGGAATAGGTTAGTCCTGGGATTATCAGGAAACTTATAGAAGATCCAAGAGAATTGGCAATGTAGCCTTTAAGTTGGGCTACACAAGAGTTAGCAGGGGTTCATCCGGTATTTAATGTCTCCATGTTTGTGATAAGTACAGGGGTGATCCTTATTTGATATACAAACTCAAAATATTGGGATCATAGATAACTTGTTACTTATGGATAACTCATGTTCAAATTCTAGACCACAAGTTCGCAGTTGAACAAAGAAGTTGCATCACTCAAAACTTATTTGGATTAAACCAAAGTTTTAACGAAGGCTACTTGGGAAGCTTAATAGGATAGAAGAGAGAATCCAATCTCTTGAATCAAGAGGAAAGGCAGACCAAGGTACTGATTTCTCTTAGATTATCTAAATTATGAGTAAAACATTATTGCTTTTTTGTAATTTCGGTGTTGGTATTTGAAACTTTATGTTATACCTTTAGCAAGTAAGAAATAATTATCATCAAGGTGGGAGATTGGAACATCCGAACTAGAAAGAACTAGAAGGAAGTGTCAAAATTGGAAAATAGTTACTTTGGAAAAGTATAAGGGAAATATGGAAATTTTAGTAGTTGAAAGTGAGATTTTGATAAACTTCAAACGATTTAAACTCCTAGATCAGATGAGGTTGGTTGATTTCTAAGATATGGTTGGGAAGCTCTTGGAATGATATTTTCCAACGCCACTACGTTTGCGCGATTTGAGTATATGAGTGAGTTTTGGAAGAGCCAATTGTTTTTCCCGTACCAAATTATATTAATTCGTTTTTCTGGAATTAATGGGTAAAAATATTTTGATCAGTTTAGCAAAATTAGAATTCACGCTGAGGCTTGGAAAAAAGAGAAAAGGGGAGAAATGATTAAAAAAAAATCAAGAAAACTCTAAGATACTTTTGAGATGTGTGTGAATTCTGTTTGGGGTGATCCATAAAAAAGGTATGTGAGTCTTTCATACGTTGGGATTGGATTCGTTGACACACGTGTCAAGCGATGTTTGATTCAATGCTGAATAGTTCTAAAATGGATTGGATATTGAATGTTTCATGTTGGTTGTTCTTGACTTGCTTTCGTTCTAAAACTAAGTTGAGGATTTACATTCCTCGATGTAGAAGTATGTTTCTTAAGTCATTAGGTAGATCCCTTGGTATATATATGTGCCTACATGAATCTAAAGGAATTTAGAAAAAAGAATCGAATTAAATGATTGAAGGTCAGAAAAAGAGAGACAAAATTATCAAGTTTGGTATTGGGGAGATTAGCATGACGCTCCACTATAGAGCCAGGCTAGCTGGGCTTTCTGGGTGGCGCGCCAGAAATGACTTCAGTCAAGTGAGGATGAAGCGGTGCATTCCCGAACAGCCTGAATGGGCGGTTTTCACCCACCCAGTTTTTAGGGCACTGTTTAAGGCCTTTCTAAGTGTAATTATTTAAAAACTTCCTAATGATTATAAACCTACTCCAAATTACTTCTAAACATATAGAATCATCCAGAAGTATAAATTACAATCTTGAATCCGTAAGTTCAAATTCAATTATAGTTAAGAGTAAAGTCAAGCAAATACTATGAAGTTAAGGAGAATCGAGTTAAAAGAGAAGTTCAAGTTTAAATAAGTCTTTTACAAACTTTGGACTTTATTTTAAGACTTAAGTTTTGAGTTCAGGTCGAAAAGTGGTTTGTCTTTTACAAAAGAAGTAAGTATATAGGGACGAGTATTCCAAACGAAGTATAAAAAGATTTTCACAGTTTTAATAATAATGGAAACTGGGATTCAAAAAGAGCCTTAGGGCTAGTTTTAGAAAAGGACTAGTAAGCTCTAAATGAAGCAAGTCGGGAAACTGAGATTCCAAGATAGGCTTGAGCTAGTTTGAGCATTTTAATCTCAAATCACAGAGAGTATTTTTATAAACATAAGAGCAAGTAATTTTGGGAGTTATTGGGCACCCCAAATTGGGGAAGAGATGTCAACAGCGGGTTTACCCCCTTGATGTAACCGCTGGCGGCGTCCTCTTTGAGGAACTAAGTTAGCCTCTTAGTTACATCTTACATTCATAGGTCAAAATTTAGCGGAAAATTGAAAAAATTTTCTTACTTTTAATGGGAGGTAGGTTTAGAGAGACCTCTAATATATACATACATATCCACACACCACCCACACACACACCTATAGATAATAGATATAGAAGGAGATGAGAGAAGAGATAAACCCTTGTATAGGGAAGATTACTTAGTCTTCTTACTTTTTATTGAGTAAGTATAAAAAATATAACATTAGTAATAATAGTCGATCTATCTCATAACCAATCTAATAAAAGTTCAATAACTTGGGTATAGCCCAATACATCAAAGTAAGAAATGCCTCAGTGGGTGGTGTGGGCTATGCAATTTTCATGGTAAATGGAAAAGAAAAGAAACATAATAGTTCTTAATAAAACAACTCCATAAGCTAGATAGTGGCATCCGCCCTCGGGAAAGTGAGACCTTTACCCTGACTTGGATGAAGAAGATATCTCCCAAGTCTTCTTCAAGTCGTCTTCAAAATACACTTCAACGATGGAACCTAAAATGTTGGGGAAAAGCAAAGAAATGGGGATAGGGAGAGTACAACACTTGTATAAGTATGAGGACAAGTATGAATCACCATACTTTGAATCATTTGCTAAGCAAAGGGACATTTCAGAACTATGCACTTTATTTGAAAACTTATGGACAACATTCGACCAAAACCATTACCAAACCAAGATGGCATATTCATTAAGTATAGGCATGTACATCACAAGACCACAACATCAAAAATAGTCAAGTCAACATGTTAGCATATAGTTGAATACATGTTCCAGTAGGTAACTCTATCATCAAGTCATATTAGCAACCAACGTTAAAAGATACATTTCAAAACATAACCAAAGCAAGGGACAAATATACATGAAACCCCTATCAAGGTCAAATAAGGGCAATGAGCCAAGCAAAGGCCCCCATAACCTATTCAATCAAGTAACCCAAAAACAAGAACATGGACTAACTCCTACCTTCACATATAATAACATTAAGAGTACATAGCCATCATACTTTAAACAATATAGACCAACACACTTCATTAAGTGAAACTAAAAAAAACCAACATATTAGTATGCAACAATGTGCAAGTCGCATATTACATGTATATAGCATGTCTTAAGCATTTTATACATAGAACCTCGTCTAAGGAATCCCCTCAAGTCTAACTCGTGTATGCTTAGGGTAGCGTCCTATTACCCGCTACCTTAGACTAGCAGGACCGCTTAGGTAATCATAGTTAGAGTTCAATCCTTTAGTTATTTTTTACCTTTTGACACATTTTCGTTTCCTAACCAAATAGTCCTCATGAGCTAATGTGGAATCTGGTTTCATAAACCCTACATTAGGGAAGGCGGAACTACATTCTCACGGTAATTACCAAAAACAGGAAAAACATAGCAACGACGTGATCCACTAAAACTAGTATTCCTATGGGG
>JAKWJA010002492.1:40126573-40291757 GCA_027704765.1 Solanum habrochaites | reverse complement strand
AGTCTCCTTCTAATTGCTTCCCCACTGACAGAACTGACTAGCAAAATGTTCCATTGTATTGTCGGATGAGTGGTGAGGAAATCTTCGAAGCTCAAGACTCTTTTGACTACTGCAAGCCAAGGTGTCTCACCTTGCCAGTGTAAGGTAAGAATTTCCATTTCTATTGTGATGCATCTCTTGGTTTTGGGTGGCAGTGCTAACAAGAGAAGAATGTGATTGCTTATGCTTAAGACATTAAAATGCATGAACATAACTAGCCAAACTCATATTTCGATTGGCTGCAGTATTGTTTTTTCATTAAAGCAATGAACACTATCTTAGGGGTTAAGTGTGAAGTCATACGTACCATCGTAGCTACAGTATGTCTTTTACTCAGAGAGATTTGAATTTGAGACAGAGGAGTGGATGGAACTACTGAAGGATTATGATGTTTTACTATTCTTTGTATGCATCCGGAAAAGGCTAATGTTGTAACAGATGCTTTAAGTAGAAAAGCAGGGAGCATGGGGAGTCTAGCTCACTGCCAGCTTCTAGACGCCCATTGCTAGAGAAGTTCAGATTCTGGCTAACACCTTATGAGATTAGAAGTAAATGAGAAGGGAGGATTTTTAGCTTGTTGGAGGCCAGAGCTTCCTTCCTTGACAAGAGTTAAGGGAAAGCCATTTCATGATGAAAAAATTGTCCGATCCGAGATAAAGTGTTCAGGAGAGGCTAAAGAAGCGACATCTGATGAGGAAGGTTGTTTTTTGAGGATTAAGGAAGGTATTTGTACCCCGCGTCGATATTGTCAACACTATTCTGACAGAGGTCATAGTTCAGGTATTCGATACATCCGGGTGCAACCAAGACTTTCCGTGACCTAAAGAACATTTTGGTGGATTAGAATTAAGCGTGATATTGTGGATTTTATTGCCGAGATGTCCAAACTGTAACAGTAACTTATGAACACCAAGGCCCGGTGAACACTTCATATAAATGCCCTTCCTAAAATATGGAAATGGGATAGAATCTCAATGGGACTTCGTGGTTGGTCCTCCAAAGCGATGGGTAAGTACGACTCTATTTGGGTGATTGTTGATGGTTAACTAAGTCTGCTCATTTTATTCCGGTTAAGGTGACTTACATGCAGAGAATTAGCAAAACGTTAACTCTCAGAAGTTGTTCGATTGCATGTAGTGTCCCCGTCCATCATATGAGATAGAGATACGCAGTTTACTTCTAAGTTGGAAGAACATTGATGCTGATTAGGTACTAGTTGGACCTTATTCCTGCATTTCACCCTCATGCCGATGGACAGTTCTGAGCGAACGATTCAGTATTGGAAGATCTGCTTCGAGCATGCGTGATAGAGCGTTGGTCATTGGTACTTCTACCCTTAGCGGAGTTTTCATACAATATAGCTTCACCAAGTATTGAATGGCTCCTTTCGAACCGTTGTATGGAGGAGATGTAGGTCTCCCAATTGTTTTTTGATACATTCGAGGTTTGACCTTGGGGTCTTGACCTTTTTGAGGGATTCGTTAGAAAGGTGAAATCCTTCAGAAAAGCTTTTAAGCGGCTCAAAGTAGGCAAAAGGAAAAAATATGCAGATCGAAAGGTTGAGAGACTTGGAGTTCATGAAGTGAACAAGCTCGTTCTGAAAGTTTCGCCCAATGAAGGGGTGATGCGATTATGTAAAGAGGTAAGCTAAGTCCGAGGTATTGGTCCCATTTGAAGTACTTAAGCGAGTAGGGGGAGGTGGCTTATGAATGAGCCTTGCCCCAGCACTCTCTTGAGTGCACCCGGTATTTCATGTGTCTATGTTGAAAGGTATCATGGGTATGTGAAACACAGTCATTCGTGTGGGATTCAGCTTTACTTGATGAGAACTTGTCTATAGGAGGAACCTGTTGCCATTTGAGATAGAGGAAGTTTCAAGTTGAGATCGAGGGAGATTGCATCCATCAAGGTGCCCTGGAAGAATCGACCGGTTTGAAGAAGGGCGGGGCGGGAGGCTGTGGTATATGGAGGAGCCAGATATGCAAGAAAGAATACCCACATCTGTTTAAATAATCAGGTCTCCTTCTCGCCCTGTTTTCTTCTTGTTGATGTTCTAGTATGAACGATGGGTAATTGGTTCTATTGAACACCTGTTTAGTCGTTTTGAACACAGTTTTATTTTTGGAAAACTGGCTTAGACAACGGACCCTACGACGACCGTCAGGGCGACGATGGCCGTCGAGGGGGGTGTTCTCGTTTCAAAACACTTAGAAATTATGAATTGGGTACTGAAAATCGATTCTCTGAACTCGTACGTAATGGCAGACGGACGTCACAGGCGACGGACCGTCACGACCCTTTGGTGGATTGTCCTCTGAACCTTGCGACGCCTGCAGGACGGACCATCGCAAGGCAAGCGGGCCTCACAGGTTTGCGCAATCCCAGGCTGGTCGGATTTCTGTTAATTGTATTAAGGGCGTTTTGGACTATTTTCCTGCTTTAATTATAAAGTGGGTGGGGTTTTTTTTTGTTTTAAAAAATGTTAATAAGTCTAATTACTGGGGGTTAAAAGAGGGAACCTTAAGTATTTAGTGGGTTTTTATTACCATCTTTTATACTTAATTATATGCGAATTAGGGTAAAAGAAAGAGGGTTTTGAATAAGAAAAAGAGAAAGAACAGAAAGAGAGGGAAATCGAGTCAAGAGAGAGAGAAAATGAAGAGACACAAGGATTGTGAGGAATTTGCTTGCTTGATCCCTATCTTCGGTGGGGTAGGTTATGGTTTTATGCTACTCTAAGTAAACTCTAAGAGCTGAATGATCTGTTGTTTGGGTAGTATTGTAACTCTACTTATGTCTATTGTGTGTATGCATGATGGTGAGTTTATTATATATGATTGTGACGAAACAAGCATGATGAATCTCTTGAATCCCAAATCTTGATCAAAACCTTAATCTCTTGTTAATGATGCTGCCTTTATAAAGAAGGGCTTGGATGAACTAAATAATGAAGAGCTGATGCCTTGATATAAAAGAATGCTTGATGAACTAAAGTATGAGATATATGCCTTGGTATAAAAGAAGGCGTGATTTACTAATAGAATGAGATTAGTGGGGCGGGTGTCCGAACCGACACGTAGAATTAGTGGGACGGTGTCCGAACCGACACGTAGAGTTAGGGGATAAGGTGTCACGAACCGACACGTAGATTTAGGGGGATCGGTGTCACGAACTGACCGTAGATTAGGGATCGGAGTGTCACGTTTCCTACACATAGTAGTAGGTGGATCGGAGTGTCCCGTTACCAACCCACCACACAAGAGGAATGACTACTAACAGGGATCGCAGTGTCACGTACCGACACAAGAGAAATATAGATATGATCTTGAAAGATGCTCATAGACTCAAGGCTAAGACTGTTTCCCAAAAGTGTATGGTGTGGGAGGCTGAGTCCTCAAGAATATCGGTGATATTAAATTGATGTTTATACTTGTTGCTTATCACTTGTAAGAATATTAGTTTGATTTTATGATGTTATCTTGAGATATATTGGCTTTCTAATTTTGAGTTGGCCGATGATACCTACTCAGTACTTGTGTTTGTACTGACTCCCCTTCTTTTATGTTTTCTTCGTTGTTATTTTGTGAGGGCAGCAATCATACCGTCGTCTTTCAACTCAACCGCAACCTCTAGCAGTCTTCATTACCACCGGATTTTCAGGGTGGAGCAACGCTTCTAGCTTGGACTGGATCTTCTTCCTCATGTCTTGATGGCCTTGAAAGTTCCGGCATGGACTAGCTTGTTATTTTAAGTTTTAGATACTCTTGTTTAGTAATTTGATCATAGATGTTCTGTGTGATGACTTCCAGATTTTGGGATATAATAGATGTGAATTTAGAAGTTAATTGAATTGGTTTTTTATGAATGAGTTTAAGTCTTCCGCTTACTTTCATTGATATTACATTGAAATTAAGCGTGTTAGATTGGTTGGTTCGCTCACATATTAGTGAATAAGTGTGGGTGCCATCGCGATCTGATTTGGGTCTGACACACTAATAATGATAATAATAATATAATGATATATAATAATAATAATATAATAATGATTATGACTTATGAGATATAAACTAATAATACTGAAAATACTAATACAAATAATAATATACTAATAATCATAACCTAACTACTGCTCCTCCTCCGCTCATCATACGCATAATCCTCACGATAATATTGCTCCTCTCATACTCCTCCCATGATTCTGACTAATGATCTCTACTCCTCATCCTAATGATGATGATGATAATATGAATAAGGCCTACGTCCTCTCCAGCAACTCAAAGTTGTTCCGCCTATTCATTTAGACACCATCATAATCCTTGTGCCAATTTGACCACTTTATTTGTTCAAAGTCTTCTCATTAGACACAAAAGCTTACATGGCAACAACGTGTACTTCACTTCCCTTAAGCGCGTTAAATTTATTAAAAATATATTTTTTTTTTTTAATTTAATACCCCAAGGTTAAATTTTTTTAAAAAATAACAAAAAGAAGAAGAACAAGTTTCCTTCTTCTTCTTCCCTATTCTATCAATCCCCACCACCCCACCCCCACCCCATACTCCATACATCAGTGTTATCTTTGCGTTCCCCCCAAATCATTCTAATGATTTCAAAATTCTAGTATCAGTGGTTATCTTCTTCCCCCCACCATTTTAGGGTTTCAAAAATTCTTAGCATTTTGTTTCATTTATAAATTTTTCGAAGAGATTCCTTGTTCCCATCTTCTCTACCTAAAAAATGAGATCAAAGTAAAAAGTTATAATTAATAACGAGCTGATGAAAAAAAAAATTGTCCGGATTAAAGATGGACTGTACAGCTGTACCAAGGGACGTGGGGGATGGTCCGCATTAATGTAGTTTAGAGGAAATGTATGTTTTGTTCATTTGAAGGCAGGAAGTTGGGGTGTTTAGCTTTTACTCTTTTTTTTCCATTTTTTAACTTTAAAATAATTTTTTATTTTTTTTACTTTATAATAGTTTAATGTTAACTAATTTTTTTGGATTAAAAAATAACACATGTCAATATTTTTGATTGGTCAAATTGACATGTTCAGCTCGAGTGGTATTTCACACATTCTCATTTTTTGTTTATTTCTCGAAAAAATGTTCAAATGGTTCAAATTTAGAATGGTTGAAATGTTCAATAGGTAGTACGTCTAGTTGAGTTGTCTATATGAATAATCGTGACAAGTTTGAGTGGCCGCATATGACTTTGGCCTATTAAGAATAATAATAATGATGATGATGATGATGGTAATAATAATAATAAGACGAATAATAATAATAATAATAATAATAATAAAAATAATAACAAAAATAATATTGATAATAATAATGATAATAATAATAATAATAACAACAACAACAGTAACATTCATAATATACTAATAACCATAATAATGATACTAATAATAATAACAATCCAATACTAATAATAACATCCTACTCCATACCAAGAAATAACCATCACCATCACACTCCTACTCTCATCATCATACTCAAACATCAACTCATCACAACCACACATCAAACAAAATATTATAACCATAACCATCCCAATCATCTCACACTCCCATAACACTACTCTAATAATCTTCATACGAATCCAAACAATAAGAATAAGAAATAACAACACCACAACAACCACAAATAAATAACTATAATAATAGCAATTAATTAATAATTCATAATAATAACAATAACAATAATATATACAACAACAATAAAAATTAACAATAACAATGACAATAATATAATACTACTAATAATAACAACAACATAAGAATAACAATAATATCAATAATAATATAATAGTTATAGTAATAATACATAATAATAATAATAATAATAATAATAAATACATAATACTAATAATAATATAATCCTCTCCTCCTCCTCCTGCTTCTGTGCTGCTGCTCCGCCTTCTCCCCATCCTCCTTCTTCTCCTCACTCCTCTCCTGCTCTGCCATCGCTGGCCGCCCTCCCGCTCCTCCACTCCCCCTCCTCCTCTCCTCCTCCTCCCCCTCCTCCTTCTCCTCCTCTTCCCCTCATGCTGCTCCCTCTTCCTCCTCCATCCTCGTCTGCCTCCTCCTCTCCTCCTCTCCCCATGCTCTGCTGCTCTGCTGCTCCTCCCTCCTCCTCCTGCTTCTTTTCTGCGTCCTCCTCCTCCTCGCCTCATCCTCCTCCTCCTCCTACTCCCTCTTTAGCCTCTTCTCTTCCTCCCCCTCCCTGCACTCCTCCATCTCTCGCGTACCCCTCCTCCTCTCCTGAAATAATACTGCGTCGCCCCAAAGGGCGCGCGTGCAGGGGTAGGGAACGGCGCAGGGAAGTGAAAATGTGAGTGGAAGAGGAAAGATGAGAAAGAGGCCGGAAAACATCAGAAGAACAACGGGTAAGCGCCTTGGAGCTCGAGTGGTGCAAGGAGGTAAATGAACAAGAACAAGCTCAAAATGAAGAAGGGAATTTTGAAAAAGGAGTTTCTGTGAGCTCCAAAGTATTTAGAAGATTGAGCTTAAACTCTGTATCGGAGAAGGAGGAATCTCATGAGAACTCAGATCTAGTGCAATTAGAAGCTGGGAGCAAGGTAGAAGGCAATGGAACAGTAACTAAGAAGATAGATTGGAATACTGAAGATGCTGAAAGTAATAGAGGCAGTGGAAAGGAAATGAGCAAGGATTACAAAGAACCCTGGGTTAATATGTTTAAGAATAATCGTGCATCTAATAATGGTATGCAACTGGCTTATTTTCCACCACAAATAGTTAATGGAGAAGCAATGGTTCAGTTGGAAGGGAGAGAGGTTCTGGATGAAAAAGATAAGTGGAAATGTGCATTCATAGCATATGTAGTTGGAGAATGCCCTGGGTACAATGCCATGAACAGATATATAATGATGAACTAGTCAAACTATCAAACCAGATTTGTTTTACATAAGAGGGTATTACATAATTAAGTTTTTAGGAATCTGAGTTGATATGATTAGATTCTATATTCTTGGCAGATAACTATAAGCAATGCCTATTTCTTGAAACAATGGTGTCTGATTTTGATTTTGGAAATGAGTTCTTAGCTGAAAATACCTTTATGGGTAATTTCCCAAATTACCTCTTACTTGTTGGGGAGTGGGATCAGTGAGCGTAGAATTTCAAGTGGCTATATTTGCTGATGATGTACACAAAGCAAACATCATATCCCTATGCTAGAATGCTTATTTGAGTCAATGTTTACTACCGATTCTCACAGAAACAGTTATGGATCCAATAAGTTGTGATGGAGTGGAAGCCTGAAATTTGTAATAAAGGTCAAAAAAGATTGGACAACCAATGTCAATCCGTAACAATAGGAGCTTACCAAAGAGAGAAGCCTTGAAAAAAGTAAACACAGACTTGCGCAAATAAAAGGGCCAATTCAACAGTAGGGAGGAAAATGAGATCAAAGGAGATGCCAGTAGTCGATGAAAAATGCACAGAAGGAGAAAAAGAGATAGAGCAAGGAATAGAGCAGGGAAATCAACAAAACACCTGAGATCAATCTAGGTGGTTCATCTGGAAGTAAGGCATATGGAGTACCGTCTGTCAAATTTTCTATTGCTTTCAGCTATACAATTAGAAATGGATGTGAGAGCTAAGGAATAGACCACTTGCTTCACTGGTTGATAGAGGTGGAGCATTTCTTAAAGGACTTGTTAATTGAAATCTGGGAGTGTTGGAACGTGAGGGGTATGAATAAAAGTAATAAACAGAAGGATATAAATCTGCTTTTACAAACAATGAGGTTTCATTAGCAGGGTAATTTGAAAACAAGCGTTAAAGAGGTAATATCAAAGCTACCTAAAAGAATAGCTCAAGGATGGATGGATTATACATAATTATAAGGAGGTGCAAATGGTAGAATTTGGGTAATATGGGATTAAAGTTGGTTATGGATATCAAGTTAATAAATAGCTCAACTCAAAAATTCTTTGTCATAGAAATAAAAGAAGCAAGGGATATAATTTTAACAACAGGGTATATGGTTTTTATCTGTAGAATAGAGGAAAAAAACTATGGATGACTTGAAGTTGTTGGTTCAAGGGTCTCACATCCTGGCTCTAATAGGAGATATTTTAATTCTTTATCACCTAAAGATAGATTAGCTGGGGCTCCTGTGTTCTGTGAAAGAGATTAGGGATTTTGAATAATGTGTTAAGAACATGGGCATCACTGACGTACAATGGACAGGTAACTATTATATGGAGAGCAACAAACAGAAAGGGAATGCAAGAATTTCTATAGCATTGATAGAAGCCTTTTGGACTGATATTGGATGGTATAAATGGGGGGTCCTGATGCTATGGAATATGGAAATCCAAGCTGTGTCGATCATAGCCCTCGCATTTGTTACTACATCAACTTATCATCAGATACGATGGGGGGTTTTAAGTTCTTTAATGTATGGAGTGAACATGATTCTTTTGGGAAACTGCGTGGATAAAGTCGGAAGCAAAACATGGCAGTACCGTAGTAATGAAGGAGATATGGTATAAGTAAAGGCATTCAGCTAGTCTGAGGGACAATGAATAGGAGAGAGAGAGTTCAATCTAACCCGCGCCAAAAGATTAAGAAGACAAGAAATGAACCTTGCAGAACTTCAAGATCAGTTATATAATCAGGCAAATGATGAGTTAGTTACTGTAACGATCTGTTTAGTCGTTTTGAGCAGTAGAGTTTATTTCTGGTAATAACTATCTGGGTCGACGGATCCCATGACGGATCGTCATGGGCGCGACGGACCGTCGAGGGTGTCTCGTTCCAAAACACTTAGATCCTGAAAATTTGAGTACTGAGATCGACTCTCTGAACTTCAAGACGGAACTGCAGTATGGACCGTCGTAGACACGACGAATCGTCACAGACCTTTGGGTTAAATTGAGTCTCTGAACTCTGTGATGGACGTGCAGGACGGACCGTCGTAGGTACGACGGGCCGTCATGTGTGGCGTAATTCCACCTGGGTAGGATTTCTGCTAAAGTTTTTTTTTTTTTTAAAGGGTTTGTTTTGGACTATTCTGATTATAATTATAAAATTTGTGGGTTAATTTTATAATTTAAGTTACTTGGGGGTTAAAGGAGAAACTTGAAATAAATAGTGGGTTTACGTTTTCACTTTTATACTGAATATTTGATAATTGGGGTATTTCAGGGGTAAAAGAAAAAAGGGTTTTTGAAAAAGAGAAATTTTTTTTTTAAAAAGACAAAAGAGGAGAGAACGATAGGAGCGAGAGAGAAGAACGAGGAGAGACAGCCGAAGGACATTGGGAAGTAGATGCTTGATCACGATCTTCGGTTGGAGGTAGGGGTTGGAGGTAGGTATTGGTTATGGCATATGTGTAGTAAACCTCTAAATATTGAATGATATGGTATTGGGTGATATGTAAAGTCTTCGATATGCTTAATGTGTGGTGCATGATGGATTTTGTCATTGTGGTGATTTAATGTGATGATACTGTGACTGGAATCTTAAAAACCTTAAAATTTACTCTATTAATGATGAGGGCCTTGTATAAAGGAGGCTGATGAACTAAAAGAATGGGTTTTATGGTGGGTGTTCACGAACCGACACGTAGTATTAGGGGATCGGGGTTGTCACGAACGAACGTAGTATTATGGGATTGCGTGTCATTGAAACCGACCACGTAGTATAGGGGAGGACGGGTTCTGTCACGAACCTTTTTACACGTAGTTATTAGGGGATCGAGTGTCACTTCCGACACAAGAGAGGAACAAAGAGAATGAATCTTGAATTATGCTAATTACACTTGATTTGAAGAACCAATTCTTAGTGAGTACGGTCTGTGGAGGCTTTGAGTCATCATAGATGAAGTTTGGTGTTGTTGAAATGATCTTAACTGGTTTCTATCAACATGTTAATATTTGGTTGGTTTATGTTATATTCGATATATATTTCGTTACTATTTTGAGTTGGCCGAAGATACCTTAATGAAGGAGTGTGCCTTTGTACTGACCCTACTTTGATTTCCCTCTTGTTGTTATGTGGAGTGCAGCAAGTGCACGTGACTTCGTCTCGTCCGCAACTCTAGCAGTCTACAGCCCACCGTCAGATTTAAGGGGTGATCTATTGTCCTAGCTCGGACTGGATTTCTTATTTCACGTCTTGATGGCCTTGAAGCCGGACATGGACTCCGTTTTATTCTTTATTTTAGTTCTTAAATATTCTTTCACTTAGTAAACCGAGATTGAGGGATAGAGGTTCTTGAGTGAATGACTCCAGATTTTGGGGATAGGAGTTGATTCAATTTTTGATGTTAATTTATTGGTTTTATTAATAATATTTTGAGTCTTCCGCTTATGTTGGGGGTTTAGATTTGTTGGTTCGCCACATAGTAGAGAAGTGTGGTGTTTGCAACTAAGGCTCGTTTTGGGTCGTACAAACTTTGATATCAGAGCATTAGGTTCGTTGGTATCATCACACAATACGATTATAGTAGAGTCTGAGGAACGGTAGGGGGACGCCTTACTTTCTTTGAGAGGCTATAGGACTTTAGGAAAAATTCCATTCTTTCCTTCTTTAGTGCTATTACTTGGATCCAATCTGGTATCTAGGGTGATACAAATTGGTATTGATATCTCACTCTATTTCGCAGATGGTAAGAAAAGAGGCAACGACTGTGTACCAACAGCACCGGCAGGACCGGGTGCGTCTGAGCCAGCCACTGGGTAAGCTCGAGAGGAGCAGCCGTGGCAAGAGGCCACCCGTGGGTAGGTTTTCCTTTTTTTTCTGCTAGACGGTCGCCGATGAGGACGTCCTCTAGAGGTCAGAGGACAAGCAACTGGTCCAACTGAGTAACTAGGTAGGGCTCCTCCAACAACGAATGAGGTAGTAGAGGGGTGAGGAAGGGGAAAAAAAGGAGAAAGGCAAGATGAGGGACAATACTAACCCACCTACCCAAGATATGTTACCAGGTTCTTGCTTATTTAGCGGGTTATATTATCAGGGGCCAGACACCCTCCTGTGTCTTCTGCACCAGCACCTCAGGGTTTTAGGGAGTAACAACTGAAGCCGCTGTGGGCTCCCCGAATGGATGCCTCATTTGTAAATAGGCACGTTTCCTCGATTGGACTATATGGTCCATAAGACAAGTTTGACATCAAGCATGAACTTTTTACTAAAATTCTTAAAGTTTAAAACCCAGTATTCAAGGGTGCCGATTGACGATTGCCTATGATTTTATGGTCGATTGTCATTGTGCTGCAATAAAAGGGAAAATAGTCAGTAGAAGATTCGGGGTAGGAGTTGTGGACCTCCTTGTAAGGGGGATGCCAAAAGGTGGTGGCGGTCGCCATGTGAGTGTAACCAAGCCAACCAAGTGAAATACTCACCTCTCACCATCCGATCTCTTACCACACACGATTTTAATACGACGGTTAGGAACCGGCTGCCCGCGGACAGAATTAGAGATGAATGAGGGCAGGCGAGGAGTCCCTTAGGTAGAGCACAGTAGAAGCTATATAGTATATACCCGAACTCTATGTTCTTCTCCTATTTCGGGGAGTTGCTAGCGTCACACTCGCAATTTGTTTCTGCCTTTTTCCTCTTTCAGCTGAACTCCGAGTCTCGAGTCTCCTCTTGCACCACCCGCACACCTCCATTGGAACCGTCTCAAGAGAGCGGCATATTCATTCCTACACCCTTTTTTCTTCTTCGCTCATCTTCCCCTTATGATTCCGTTCAGCTATCTTCCCTTTTGCTATGTGCCCACTACCCCCACACTGTCTGCCACCTGCCAACATGCCCAAGATCCCAAATTGCAGATTCTTATCCTCTCTATCTATTTTCTTTTTCGTTTGAAATGGATCAATGTACGAATCGTCCATAGTATATACGTCATTTCCCAACCAGAAGCCCACCAACTTGCGCTCATTCCCAATTATAGGGTAGAAGAGCGGTTACCGCGACAGTCAACGCTCCCTCGTTCTACCACGAATCCACTTGGTCCTCCACCTCACAAATACATCCCCTGCGCGTAGGTGGTAGAACACCAAGGGAAACTGCTACCGCTCTTATGTAACACTATTTGGCCTTGGAGATACGCATCGCACAAAGGCGACGCATAAAATCTTCGTCCCTTGACGCCTTTCCATAGAAGAGGTGTAGGGCGGGCTTTGCACTGGCCGGAGCAAATGCATAGTTAATCCACTTAATCTGTATCCCCCCTAACAGAGTATTGCCCCCATTGACTCCTTTCGCGGACAGAACCACCACACCACAAAAGCGGCGGGCACTGAACTCCGCTTTTTAACCCTCGGACTAGGTTCTCGAACGTCTTTTTGCCTTGTCGCTCGCGAACCGAAACTCATGAATTTTTATTCCTCCATGCCCAATCCCCTGTATACGACCCACGGATATTCACAGTGTAGCAGATTACTCCTTGGGGAGAGGTTCCGTCAACAGTCTTTCGTGCTCGGTGAACAAAAAGCTTTGAACAACCGGCCGCAGAAATTTCTACGCACCGTGAGATCTGTTCTTCACAATCTCTCTCTTAACAGTCGCCCCTCTTCTCTCCTTCTTACCCTTGACCTTGCCTCATCCTCTTCCACACCTACCTCAGCCAATCCTCGTTCCAATCCTTAAATATTCATTTCCCCTTACTTTCCCTCGAGTTGAGGATGGTCTAAACCCAGGTCCCGCTCCAATGTCATCCTTCTCCACTTCCTACCATTGACCCCTTCTCGGGGCCCCCCCTTAAAGCGGCTTAAGCTCTCATCTTCCTCACCTACACCTCGACAACTGCTCAAACACCGCACTTCACTTTCCGTCGTTATTCCCCCCCACTACTTCTCCTATCTATGCTTCAATTTTTCTAATTTACCCTGTTCCGCAGTCCAGTTTCTCTTCCTTGCTGCCCCCACGACCCCATCTCCCACCCCCGTCCCCGCGGATCCCACCCCGAGCCTCCTCCCCCACCCCTATTAACACCTCCCCTAGCTTCTATCGTCTACTACCTCTGAGTACTATCATTCTTCATACTCCCCCCGAACACACTTTTCTGATCACACATTCACCCCCGCAATGTAATCCTTACGGAAACCTCTCATTCGTCCCCCCCCACCTATCCCCTCTCACAGCGCCTCTATCGTCCCCCATCTGCCATCCCCATTAGGCCCCAATCACTCCTCAAGTTTCCCTTCCTACCGCAGATATTTGATGTCCCCTTCATCTCCATGAACCTCCTCCCGGTTTTCACCGTACCACCATTCATTCCTGAGAACCCACCCTACGTCCCTCCTCCGATCCCCAGCGCTTCTTTGTGCTATTGCTTCCCCTCTATTCATAAGCTCTCCATCTATTTACGCCCAATTTTACTCCTCTCCCTCTCCATTCACCTCTCTCCTGTTGAGTCTTGCACCATCAAGGCTTTCCGGATCCATGAGAAAAGAGAAAGGTAGACTCCCAGACGACCATCTTTCCGATTTGCACCAACCTTCGGCGCTTCTTCTTCAACGATCACTCTTTCCTACTCCTCCTTTCTCCTTACCTGCTTGGACTTACTGGCCCAATCCGGTGTTTCAAGCCGGCATGGCGCCACACTCCCCCATACCCCTTACTCGACCACCGCTGACCCCCTTGTGCACCTCTTAGGAACAGGGTGCTATCATCAAAGCCGGCTCCAAGACTCTGCCACCTTCCCACTTCATGCGTAGCCGTCTGACTCTACTTGTCACACAGGTCACAAACAGACTCGTAGTCCAATCTCCTATCGCCAGGCCTCCCGCACATCCCTATTCTCCCCCTCTCCGCTCCCCCTCCAACCCTTCCTTACCTCCTCACGGCACGATGTTTTAACCTTTCCCCTCATACCGCCATCCCCTCCCCCCTTATGTCCCCACCTTCCTGCTATCTACCTCCCCCCTTCATTTTCTAAACGTAGTCATTCTTTAAACCCTTATCCCCTTCTACTCCTAGTCCCCGATAAACTCAGCCGCCACCTTTTATCCCCTAGCTCTCACCCTTTTTGTATTTTCTGTACCTTCCATTTCCACATCGCCTGAGACATTGTTATACAGGTACATACAAGTCGATCCTGTCGTACCCGTTCGTGGTCCACTCGCGTCGTGCCCTCCTTCTACTTAGTCCTCGAGTGTTTTTTGTCTCCCACCTCTTACGCTGCGTATCGCCTTCTAGTTCTTACCCCTTTAATCCTCCCTTCTCGTTTTTAGCCGTCCTACTCCCCCGTCACGCCCGCCTTACCACCACATCCAGACACACCCGCCCTTATCTTTCCCCCACTCCGACAATCTGATTGCCTCTCCCCCTCTTCATTCTTCTTCCCAATTCCCGCACCACGCACCTTTCCCATATCCTACACGGATCTGCCCCTCTTCTCTCCTTCTCCGGACCCTGTCATTTCCGTGCAGTCTTCTCCTTTTTTTTTTCAGCACCCGGTTCTCGTTCCTGCCTCCTACTCCATCTATCTAATTCGCATTCACATTTCGCTCCTTTTACCCCTTCTTCCTCGGATCTACTCTCCCGCACCCTTTTCGCTCATCAGTCCGCTATCCCGCTCATACTCATGGAGCCTAGTTTAACCCTACAGAAACTCATTAACCCCCTAATCACTCACACTACCCCTCTCCTTCTTCTCACCCTCCGCAGAAACACAACACGCACCTGCCTATCCGGCCAACCTGTTAAGACAACACTTAGCCCTAGATCTTTACCTTTCGCTCCGCCTAATCTCTCTCCTCCAGCACCCACGACCTAGGAGATCGAATATTCCCTAATTAGCTGGCTCCCTAACGCCGACCGCAAGTGGCACGAGCGGAAATGGCCCAGAGGCCAGAGACTTTGGGAGGGTTTGGGAAACGTAACCCGACCAATAATATTCTATTTACTCTCCAGTATTCTCGCGCCCGCGGATTTCTCTTTCATAACTACATTCTTCCTGTCCTTACAATCCACCCTATACCTACCACTCCCCTCCAACTCTACCATCACGTTCGACCGCTTCGATAATTCCCTCCGATTCGTCCTCTTTATTGATGGTCAAGACCGGTGCCTTTTCTGCACAGCCTCACTCTCTCCCTGCCTTAAATTAATGCCATTCCCTTAATCATCAACTGTTTCCCTCACCTGGCCCCCTACGCACATGCTACGTTCTCCCCTCTCGATCCCCCATCCCCCCCCCCACCCCTCTTTCCTCGTTCCCTGCTCACCTCTTTTTACTAGACACAACCCGTCTCTTCTCCCCCTCCGCCATCACTATATGTCATCCTCTGCTTGCGACCTCCCTAATACCCGTCTCCATGTAGTGTTTTCACCTCATATAGAATATTATTTCGTCTACTTGCGTTCCTGTGGGCTCTCGTCTACCACGCGTTTTTGATTCTGTAAGTCACGCTATCGCGGTGGAACGTTATAAGCTCAGTTTCTTTCCAGTAATACCGCATGAAGCTAGTCTCTCAGGTACAAGATCACCAATCCCGCGACCTTTTCACCCTCCTCAGAGGGGACCCTGCAACCGATTGGAAGAGGGATCTAGGAGTCCAACAGGGAAAAGAGATAGACTATCTCTAGCACCCTCTTTTGGATAGCGCCTCTACGGCTAGTAAACCCGCCGAGAGTCAGGTAGGGAGGGCGATATCCATTTGCGGTGCGTTCCTCCTTCCTACTGCTTCTGAGGTCTAGCACACCATATTGACTAAAAGAAGTCGTCCCAGCTAGCGGGCAGAACAATATCCATTTGAGCAAAACGCCCTTAGACCAAAGGGAGAAGATAAATGTACAACAATTTTCCTATTTCTCACCTTATTTAGCTCCCCAGCTGCCAAGACTCCCGATATCTGGGGTCGGCCCAAGGTCCGTAACGGGTGTAGGCGTACACCTTCCATATCACCTTTTTTCTTTCCCCCTCTTTACCAACCTTCACAACTATCGCGTGATTTTACCTATCACTGATCCATTTCCCTCCCTTACACTATCCTTCCCCCCGCTCCCGGTTGTGGGGATCTACTTCTTATAGCTGCCACTGTTTTTCCCAACTTCATTTCCCCCGTATCCACATCTATCCCCTATTCCGAGATCATGGGGACTCAAAGTGCGCCGCGAGGCCACCCTTATTCTCCCGCCTCCCTCATTTACGCGGTTTGGCAAAAAAATAAATCGGTCGACAAGCGAACCAAAAAGAGGGGGACGGATGTGGTAGACGGTTGGGTCAGGGAAGACCCCAGCAGTCGGGGGACGTGTGGGGCCGGGGTAATGGTGGTCACCACAAAAACGCCGGCCCGTGTCGCCGCACGGTCGGGTGGTTGACGGGAGCGGGGAGAAATGAGAAAAAACAGTGCAGCGCAACCTGATAGGGGCAACGGGCAGACAGGGTGGATAGGGACCCATGTTACGCTTCCCTGGCGGTCAGAAGCGGAGACATCTGATGTTGTTATCAAAGGTAATCTTGCGTTTGTGATGCATGGGATCGTATTATTTGATCCCCTTGGATACACATTTTATAGGTATTTCCTAATTTGCTACTAGTTTTGTTTACTTGTGAATGTGCCTTACATGACTTATTAGCTGTTTTATTTTTTATTTACTAATTGTGGGTGAGTCTGTGATAGTTGAGAAGGTGTATAGGTCTTGCCTTACTGGAATTTGTAGGGAGCCAATACCTACTGTAGACTTGATTATCTAGAAATGTGCGAGGGATTTTGATTAAATTTGGGTATAACTTGATTTTTCCAAATTTTGCAATCTTAGATTGTGTAATGCAAAAAAAACATGTTGGAACACTGGCCCAAGCATCCTTGCGACAGATCCGCTAGTGTGGGAGGGGACTACATTTCAACCCACAATCAGTATTGTCTTTTTATTCGCGTAAGGGATGGTTGTTAAAGAATGTTATAGACTTCTTTTCTCATCTCAAGGCATGATACTTCAATTACCTCGCGATTGAAGTTTCGATTAGTGGCGGTTTCTGGATGTGTTTCCTGCAGACATTCCTGGTATGCCACAGATAGGGATATCGATTCTTTATTGATCTGGAGCTGGGTACTCGCCCCATTTCCATCCCCCCTTTTTATCGAATGGCTCAGCTGAGTTCGGGAGTTATGAGGCCCAACTTCAGAGTGATTAAGTAAAGGTTTCATTAGGGACCAAGGGCAATTTCCCCTTGGGGAGCTCCTGTGTTTTATGTGTGAAATAGAAGGATGGAATCCTCTCGGATGTGCATAGACTACAGGCAGCTGTAAGGGTCACTATTAAGAAAAAGTACACTATTCTCGAATTGATGATTTGTCTGATTCAGTTAAAGGTGCTTGTGTCTTCTCTAAAATTGATCTGAGATTTTCTTTTAACTCTTTAACCCCCACCCCCCCCCCCCCCCCCCCCTCATCACACACACAACCCCATATCTGGCTCCTTAGCCTCCAGCTTCTTCACCCATCTCTCTTAAAACTGACCCCCTCCCTTCACCGGTTTCATCAATTGAAAATTACAGGGCAGCAGATGTGCCGAGAGACGAAGATGCCTTTCGAAACCAGGAGTATGGCGCATTACAAATTCTTAGTAATGTCTTTGGGCTTACGAAATTGCCATCTGTGCTTTTATGAGTATGATGAACGGGATTTATAAGCCATATCAGCCCTGGATCTCTTTGTCATTGTATTCTTGAGATTATAATGATATACTCAAAGAGCAGGAAAAGAACATGAGGATCATTTGGAGAATTGTATTGGAGTTTTTGACGGAGAAAAGGTTTATTGCCAAATTCTCAAGTGTGAGTTTGTTAGATTCAGTTGTCCTTCTTGTGGGCACGTGGTTTGGTTTAAAGGATGGACTGATGGTGGATCCTTCAAAAGATTGAAGAGGGAAGAGTTGGGTAAGACCTACTAATGTTACAGAGGTAGAGCTTTTGTGGTTGATAGCTACTACCGTCGATTTGTCAAGGATTTTCTTCTATTTGCTTCGCAGCTAACAAATTAACTAAGACAGAAGTTCCCTTTGTCTGGTGGATATGAAATGTGAGAAAGAAAGTTTTCAGAAACTCAGACCTTGTGACTACTGCCACCATCTTACCCTGCCAGAGGAAGGTAAGAAATTTGATGTTTATTGGACTGCCTATTATTCTGGGTTGGGTTGCAGTTCTAATGCAGGAAAGAAGTGTAATTGATATGCTTCGAGACAATTAAAAAGCATGAGCGTAACTATCAGACTCATGATTTGGAGAGTTGGCCGACCGTAGTATTGCATTAAAGCCAAAATGAAAACATTACCTATATGCGGCGTCAAATGTGGAAGTCTATACAGATCATCGTAGTTTACAGTAGGTTTTACTCAGAAGGTTTGAATTTGAGGATGAGGAGGTGATGGAAACATGAAGGCCTACGATATTACTATTTTGTATAACCCAGGAGAAAAGTAATGTGGTGGCAGATGCCTTAAGTATGGAAAGCGGGAGAATGGGTACCTAGTATCCCACCTAAGGTTTCTAGACGCCCATTGGCCTAGGGAGGTTCAGCCTTTTGCTAATGACCTCATGAGGATGGGAAATGGACAATACTGAGAAGGAGGACTCTTTTGGACGTGTGGAGACAAGATCCTCTTTTTACAAGATAAGGAGGCGAAGAAGAAGCAGGTTACGATGAGAAGCTGAGCCAATTCGAGATTATGGTATTGCGAGGAGGGCTAAATAGGGAATAATTGTTGAAAAATGTGTTTTTTGAGGATTACGGGAAGAGGGAGGTGTGCCGTTGGTGATGATTTTGTTCACCACTATTCTTACAGAGGCTAATAGTTCAAGGTACTCTATACATCCTGGCGAACCAAAATGGATCGCGACCTAAATAGCAACATTTTTGGTGGGAGTAGAATGAAAGCGCACCTTGCTGAGTTGTTGCAAATGCCCCGAATTTCAGCAGTAAAGTATGAACACCAGAGCGGCCTGGCGGAGGAACACTTCAGAGAATTCCCATTCGAATGGAAGTGGGAAAGGTTTTCAGGATTTCGTGGTTGGTCTTCCCAAAGACATTGGGTTAATTGATTCTATTTGGGTGGTAATTGTTGATAGATTAACTAAGCTGCTAACTTCATTACGGTCAGATGACTTACAAGCCAGAGAGTGTTAGCCAAACTTATATCTCGGAAGTTTTTCGATTGATGGAGTTCCAATTCCCATCATATCAGATAGAGGTACGCACTTTTACTTCTAAGTTTGGGGAGAACCTTACATGCTGAATTAGGTACTAGACTGGACCTTATGTCTGAATGTCACCCCCCAGACCGATTCGGGTCAGCTGAGCGACGATCAGGTGTTGGAGGATAGATTCGTGCATGTGTCGATAGGAATTTTTCTGGTGGTCATTGGGTAAATTTCTTACCCTTAGCAGAGTTTTATACAACCAATAAATATCATCAAGTATTGATATGGCTCCATTTGGGCACTGTATGGGAGGAGATTGTACGGTCTCCCTTGTTGGTTCGGATACATTTGACGTAACGTAAAGGACTTGACTGACGGGATTACCGATCTTTTGAGGGAGTCGTTAGAATAATCGGTTAAATTCATCCGGGATAAGCTTTCTAGCAGCTAAAGCAGACAAAGGAATATGCAGATCGAAAGGTTAGGGCCTTGATTTTATGGAGGGTGAATGAACGAAGTCTTGCTGGAAGGTTTCCACCCATGAAAGGGGTGATGGGTTGGGTGATGTGATGCGGTTCGGTACGCGGAGAGAGTAAACTTAGTCCAAGGTATATTGGACATTTGAAGTCTTGAAGCGGGTGGGGGAGGTGCTTATGAATTGGCGTTGCCTCCAGGACTCTCAGGAGTTGCACCCGTATTTCAGTGTCTCTGTGGAAAAAGTACCCATGGAGAGATGGACTACATATTCGTTGGGATATTCAATTCTTCTCGCGAGGGAATTGTCGTATGAGGAGGAGCCGGTTGCTATTCTAGCTAGAGAAGTCCGCCACGTTGAGAGTTGAGATCAAAGGAGATTGCGTCCATCAAGGTTCCGTGGAAAGACTCGGCAGTTGAAGAGTCCACTGGGAGAATGAGGTGATATCAAAAAAGAGTTCACCTCTTTGTATAGACTCAGGTACTCTTTCTCTCCTGTTTTTCTATCGTTGATCGTTCGGGGACGAACGATGGGTAAAATTGGTATCTCTGTATGATCTGTTAGTTAGTTTTGAGACAGTACGTAAGTTAGAAAGAGTAGAAGTAGTAGTTGAAGTAGAGTTTTAGAGTTTATTTCTGGGGGTTAATAACTGTTGGGTTGACGGATCCCACGATAGATTGTCATGGCGCGACGGGGACCGTAGGGGTTTTTTGTCTCTTCCAAAACACTTTAGAATCCTGAAAATTTGATTGAGTAATGAGTCGACTATAATGAATTCACGACAGACTGTAGTATGGGACCGTAGTATTTAGAGACGACGGAACGTCACAGAACTTTGGGTTAAATTGAGTCTCTAAACTCTGTGACGGTACGTGCAGGACGGACCATGGCAGGTACGACGGGCCGTCAGGAGTGGCGTAATTTCCCCAGGGGTCAGATTTTCTCTAAAGTTTTTGAAAGGGGTGTTTGGACTATTCCTGATTATAATTATAAAATTTGTGGGTTAATGTTAATAATTTAATTTACTTGGGGGTTAAAGGAGATTAACCTTGAAATAAATAGGGGTTACATTTTATTCATATTTTATACTTAATTAGTTGATATACTTGGGGGTATGGGAAAAGAAAAAAGGGTTTGAAAAAGAGAATTTTTTAAAAAAGAAAAGAAGAGAGGAGAGATGGTCACTGGAGAACGAGCGAAAGGAGCGAAGAGAGAGAGAGAACGAGGAGACAGGCAGCGATGACATTGGAGGGAGTAGAACTTGCTTGATCACGATTCTTCGGTGCAGAGGTAGGTTATAGTTATGCTTATGTGATAGTTAAATCTAAATAGTGACTGATATTTGGGTGATATTGTAAAGTCTTCTATATGCGTAATTGTGGGGGTGGATGAAGTGATTTTGTAAGTATGATGGATTTAATGATGATACTGTGGAATTTAAAAACCTTAAATTTACTCTATTAAATGATGATTGCTTGGTATAAAAAGAAGGCTTGATGACCTTTTAAAAGAATGCAGGTTAATGGATACGGTGTCACGAACCGAGACGTAGTATTAGGGGAGCGGTGCGTGTTGTCACGAACGGACACATAGGACAGGGGATTGGGTGTTTGTCAAAAATCGGACACGTTAGTATCTAGGGGATCGGGTGTCACGAATCGACACGTAGTATTAGGGGATCGGAGTGTAACGTTACGACACAAGGAGGAACAAAGAGAAGAATCTTAATTATGAATCTACACCGTTGAAGAAACCACCTAATTATTAAGTGAGTACAGGGTGCAGGACTACTTATTGAGTCCTCATAGATGTGTTTGGTTGTGTTGTTGCAAATGATCGTATCTGGTTGCTAATCACTGTTAAGTTTTGGTGGTTTTCTGTTATTATTCGAATATATTGATTTCTTTTTGAGTTGGACCGCAGAGTACCTACTAGTACGTGTTCTTAGTAACTTGACCCCTACTTTTATTTCCCTTCTTGTGTTGGTGGAGTGCAGCCAAGGACACCAGTGAATTCGTCTGTCCGCAAACTTCTAGAAAGTCTACAGAACGTCGATTTCAGGGTTCCCGGGTGAGCTATGTTACTAGCTAGAATTGATTCTCTAACTCACGTTCATGTCGTGAAGCTCGGACAGGGACACCTTTTATTCTTATTTTAGTTCTTACAATTCTCATAGACTTAGGAAATTGAGGATAGATGTCTTGATGTGTGGATGACTTCCAGATTTTGGGGATAGGAGTGTAAATTTAGACTGTTTATTATATTTGGTTTTATTACTAATATTTTGAGTCTTCCGCATTATGTTGGGGTTGGGGGGGTTTTAGATTTGTTGGTCGACTACACATAGTAGGTTAAGTTGTGGCGTGCCACTCGCGCTCGTTTTGGGTACTGACAGTTACTTAAAAAGAGACAGATTACTAATAAAGCCTTTGCAAAGTGGCAATGATAGAGGAACGTGCTCTAACACCAAAAGCAAGAGCAAGATGGATTAAACTGGGGGAGGCAAACAACAAATACTTCAGTCAGTGAAGTGTAAAGGAGAGAACTCAAAAGGAAGATATAGAAGTATATATCTATAGATGGAAAAAAATGCTATATGAACCCAAGAGATTCAAGATTGAGTTTGTTATGTTTTACAAAAGATTATGGGGCCAATCGAGAAGTAAACTTCCAGCTATAAATGTCACGGTGATGAAAATGAGGCCTGTATGTAATACAGCAAAGATCCAATTATGTAATCACATAACAAACAGGCCGATTTATACAAACTTACAGTCTATATGGGGAAGGATAAGGCTCCAGGTTATAGGTGAGTTATAATGCCTTTCTTAAGGAATAATTGGAAGATTAAAACGGATGTTTTGAGGCCTGGGGGTTTTTTGTTTCAAAGATTCTTCACAACAGGGTCTGGTAAGTGTTAAGCCTTTCAACTGCACTCTTGTGTTTTAAGTTCCAAAAGTTCAAATTCCTAAAACTGTGAAGAAGTATAGGTCAATTGCTTGTTGCACTATTCAATATAAAATCATTTCAAAGGTGATAACAAAAAGAATGCATGATGTTATTAATACTGTAATATGTGATAGTCAAGCTGGATTCATACCAGGGAGGAAAATTGCAGACAACATTATTCTGGCTCATGAATTGGTCAAGGCTTATACTAGGAAGAATATTTCTCCTAGAAACATGCTTAAGATTGATTTACAGAAGTCTTATGATTCAGTTGAGTGGCCTATCTTAGAATAAGTAATGTTTGGCTTGGGTTTTCCTGATATGTTTATTCAATGGGTGATGCATTGTGTCAAAACAGTGAATTATACTATTGTTGTTAATGGACAAACTACTCAAAGATTTGATGCAGCTAAAGGGCTCAGACAAGGGGATCCTATGTCACCTTTTTTGTTTGCCATAGCAATGGAATATCTTAGTAGGCTCCTCAAAGGACTTAAAGAAGAGAAAGCATTCAAATATCATCCTAAATGCTCTAAGCTGGACATTACACACTTATGTTTTGCAGATGATTTGTTACTGTTTTCAAGAGGAGATCTGAAGTCCATCAAGATACTTCAAAGGTGCTTTTCAGAGTTCTCTCAAGCTTCTGGACTGCAGGCAAATCTTACAAAAAGCTCCATATACTGTGGTGGAGTTCAGATGGAGGTGAGGCAACAAATTATTCAACAACTTGGATATACAATGGAAGAGCTACCCTTTAAATACTTGGGGGTGCCTCTTTCAACAAAGAAGTTGTCTATAATCCAGTGGTATCCACTTATTGACAAGATCATGGCAAGAATCAACTCATGGACAACAAAAAAATTGTCTTATGCAGGAAGAACTCAATTAATTAAGACTGTTTTGTTTGGTGTACAATCATATTGGGCTCAACTCTTTATTATTCCTGTAAAGATAATTAAGGTGATTGAAGGATTATGTAGAAGTTACTTATGGTCAGGGGTTGGTTATGTTACAAAAAAGGCATTGATAGCATGGGAGAAAGTATGTTGTCCTAAATATGAAGGAGGTATGGGGTTGATCAATATGAAAATTTGGAATAGAGCTGCAGTTGCTAAACTCTGTTGGGATTTAGCTAACAAGGAAGATAAGCTATGGATTAAATGGATACATGCATATTATATAAAAGGGCAGAGGGATTGGCAGATGAGAAAACATGCAAGCTGGATGATACAGAAAGTAATGAATGCAAAGCTAATTGTTGAGCAGGTTCAGCAAGTACAAGGCAAAGGTAAAGGGATGATCAGACAACTATATTGTCATAATGAAAGAGAACAACGAAAGGTGCCCAGCAGGGCGTTGTCTATTTCAACATGCAGCAATACCTAAGAGCCTTACTTCACAATGTGGATCAATGATGACTCAAAATTAGCAACAGTTGAGGAGATATATTGGCTAAATGGGAAGTATCATAGACAAGACAGTGGGGTGGTTGTTTATGTGCAAGAATGCTGATGAGAAGTTTAGAGCATCTGTTTATAACATTGCACTATGCCGGAAAACTGTGGGGATAGGCTGTTAGCTGGATAGCACAAAAAAGTAACTGTTCCATTGACTGGGGCAGTTTCTGCATGGGTATTCAACATGGAAGGGAAAGTTCAGCAACCACAATGTTCAGATAGTATTGCACAATTAGTCCGACCCAAAACGTGCGCGGGCGACTGCACCCGGCACACTTAACCCTCCTATGTGAGCGAACCGACCAATCCTAACCACTGACATTTCCATATAATATCGACAGAAAGTAATCGGAGAGCCAAACTCATAATAAAAAGTAACATTTCAAATAACTACTTCTAAAGTCAACATCTATTATTTCCTCCCCAAATCTGGAAGTCATGCACTCACAAGAACATCTATGATCAAATTACTAAACTAAAGAGTATTCTAAGAAACTAAGGCAGGAACAAAAGCTGTCCTGCCGGAACTCAAGGCATCAAGACATGAGTCAGAAATCCAGTCCAAGCTAACGCATATCTCACCCTGCAATTGGTGTATAAGACTGGCTAGAGTTGCGTTGGATGAAGACGGACTGTATGTTGCTGCAATCCACATATAAAGCGAGAAGAAAGAACTACAGGTAGGGGTGGTCAGTACAGAACCTGAGATAACTGAGTGGTATCATCGTACCAAGCTCAAAATCGAAAACCGTATATTCCATATAATATCACTATAAATCAACTAAATACTCAACCTTGGTGGAGCACAACAAGTTTCTATCATAATTATAAGTACCGGGGAGGGGTCCAAGTTCAGGCGAACACCTGAAGACTCAATTGCCTCAATACATTCCTCCATTTTGGGATTAGGTTGCATTAGATGGCTTATATTAACGAGGGGATCGTTCAAGATTCACATTAATATTATTCCCTCTTGTGTCGGTACTTACACTGACCCACTCCCTCCCCTACCACTATGTTCAGTACGTGACACTCTCCGATCCCTAATTCGAAGTGTCCGTTTTTCGTGACATCCCATCCCCTAATCTCGACGTGTGCGGTTCGGACACTCGTCCCCTTATTTTTAGGTGTCGGTCGATGACAACCCGATCACCCGAATTCTAACGTGTGTTTCGTTAACCCCCGGCTCCGGGGCGCCTAATTGCGGGGGTGGAACGTGTGCGGTTCGTGACACCCGGGGACCCGCTCCACTAATCTCAGTGGGCGGTCTTAATTCACATCATCCTTCTTTTATACCAAGGTCATCTCAGCCCCTTACTTTAGTTCCTCAAGCCTTCTGTGGGGGTTATTTGGATACAGGCTCATCATTACAAGGGGTGTTCAGATTTGGGATTCAATAGCCTTCATCTTGCTTATTTTATCCAATTGTGGGAGGATTCACATTCATACAACATGCAATTAGCATATAGAAACTTCACAAACAACCGCACCCCAACACATATCATTCGCTATTAATAGTTTTACCTACGAATAGTAATAAAAAAACCAAACCTACCTCCACCCGAAAATTCAGATCAACAAGGGGGCGTGGGGGGGTGCTTCTCACGAGCTGCGTTCCTTTCTCTCTGTTGATCGATGCGTGGGGTGTTCTCCCGCTCTCTGTCATTTCTATTTTTCTTAAGTCAAACCCCTCTTTATTTAAACCCAATTATCATATAATTAATATAAAAGATGGCGACGTGAGGAGGGGTAACTCCCACTAATTAACTCCAGGTTACCCCGGGGGGGGGCTTGGGTGGTGGGGGGGTGTAAGCGCCCCATAATGAGCCTTATTACACATTAACCCTCTACTTTTAGAATTGGATTAAAACAGAAATATTGCGCAAACGCCCCTTGGGGGGGTGAGGGGGGGGGAATTAATTTAAGGGCAGAATTCGAGCACGGGGGCGCGGGAGAGGCTGGGGTTACGGGGCAGCCTGTGACGGTTCCAGGGGTCTGTGGCCTGGGTCTGCCGGTGGTGTCGCGGTTCCTGCTCAGGAAACTTCCACAAGAAGTTCAGAGACTCAATTCCTTGAAAAGTCCTAGGACGGTCCGTGCGTAGCCCAGCGACGGTCCGTCCTGCCATTCCGTCGTTACGTTCAGAGGAGGAGAGTCGCTCTCAGTACCCAATTTTGCGGTCTGCGCGGGTGGTGGGGCGGGGGGAAGTGTTTGGTTGGAACGATCAACCCCCACGACGGTCCGTCGGGCCCAGCGACGGTTCCGCCGTGGCTCATGACGTTGGGGCGGATCGGGGGGTCCGTCGACTCGGCCTGTTTCCATAAATAAATCTGCTGCTCAAAAAGTAAACGACTAAACAGGATCGTGGTGGCAATAGATACCAATTTACCATCGTTCGTCTCGATGATCACGATAAGAAAAACAGACAAGAGTGAAAGGAAGTACCTGATCTGTACACAGGTATGTGGGCGTCTTTCGTGCTATCAGCCTCCTTCTCCCGAATTGGATTCCTTCAAACTTGTCGATCTCCATTCCCACCCAATGATCAATCTCCCTTACCTCAACTTGCGGACATTCTCTATCTAAAATGGCAACAGCTCCTCCGCATAAACAAGGATAACTCATCAGCAGAACTGAAGCCAACGAATGATGTATTTCCATCCCATGGTAGCTTTGTCTTCAGCAGAAACACAGGCAATACCGGATGCACCCTACAGCTGAGGCAATTGGGGGTCGTTCATTATCCACCATCCGCTACTCGCTTGAGAGTACTTCACAGGACCAATATACCTCGCTTATCTTACCCCTCTTTTTACACCAACCGATCACACCTTCATTTGGGTAAACGCGTTACGTGCGACCTTTCTCACTCACCCTCCAGTAACTCCAAGTCGGGGGGGCTGAACCTTTCGATCCGCATACTCCTTTTCCCTAATTTGAGGCCGGCTAAAAGCTGTTGCCGTCTGATAGATTTCACTTCTCTAACAATCCCTCAAACGGTCATTACCCCAAGGTCTACCACCTCGAATGCATCAAAACCAACCAATGGTGAGACCTAACATATCCTCCCAATACAAGCGCTTCAAGGGAGCCATTCAAGTACTTGAGTGATAGCTATTATGTGGGGTAATAAAGAAAACTCCGCTAAGGTAAAGTTATGCGCGGGGGGCGAATGGACCACCGGGAATTCTATCACACATGCTCGAAGCATAGCTTCCACACTGGATCGTTTGCTCAACGTCCCTCGGTCTGAGGGGGAATGCAGTAAACTAAGGTCCAACCTAGTACCTATTCGCGTGCAATGTTTGGCTCCAAAACTTAAAGTAAACTGCTTACCTCTATCTGATATTAACGGAATGAACTCCCTGTCAACGCGGTAGGGGAACAATTTCTGAGGATGTAGATTCTGGCTAACTTTGTTCTGCATTGTAAGTCACCTTATCGAATGAAATGAGCAACTAAGTTAAATCTGTCCACAATTACCCCGAAATAGAGGTCAAAACTTGCCCAGTCGTCTTTATGTGGGAAGACCAACCACGAAGTCCATTGCCGAATTCTCGTCCCAGGGCTTCCATTCAGATGGGCATTCTCTGCAAGTGTTTCCTCCGGGCCTCTGTTGTTCATGGCAAACTTTACTTTTGTGACAGTTTTTGGACATCTGTCACAACTCACAGGTTCGCGGGGGCTTGCCTTCTCCTCCACCAAAAGTGTTGCTTTTAGGTTTCACGTACATCTTGGTTGCCCGCTTGGGTTGGTAATAATATCAGAACTATGATCCTCTATAAGAATAGTGGGGAGCAATCATCAACACGGGGTACACAATACCCTTCCCTTAATTCTCAAAACACCTTCCCATCCATTATGCTCTTAGCCCTGCCTCGCAACACCTTAGGGGGGGCTCGGGGGGATTCGCTTAGTTTCTCGTCATCAACTGTTTTCCCCCGAGTGATCGTTGTCAGAAAAGAAGATCGCGTCTCCACAGCTAACCACATCCTCCCGTCTCATTTACTTCTAACCCAAGTAAGGGTGTCAGTTGAGCCAGAGTCCTGAGCACCCGGGGGGGCTCTCTACTCTAGCTAATGGGCGTCTTAGAAACTTGTAGTTGGCTAAACGACCCATGCTCTCCCGGGGTTGGGCTTTTTCTACTTAAGGCGTCTGCCACAAAACATGTAGCTTCCCGGATTAGTACAAATGGTAACATCATAATCCTTCGTTTAGGGTGTCCATCTCGCCTCCTCTGTCTCAAATCAATCTCTCTGATGAAAGAATAACTGGTAAACTACGATGATCCGTAAGCCGATACCAACACATTAACCCCCCATATAGATGGAAGGGGGTGATAGCCCCTTGTTTATAAATGCAAAACCACCACGGGGGGGGCGCAGCCGGGAAGCTCTAATCTGGGTCAGATAATTACGTTCATGCACCTTTACTTAGCCTCAAGCATAAGCATTACATTCTCTCTACATTAGGGCCGCTGCCGGCCCAGACAAAGCCAATATAAGAATGCATCACAATACACAGTGAAGGGGGGTGGGGTGGCGGGTTACCCTCTACTGGGCAAGGTAAGGATTAGGTGGCGGGTGGGGGGGGGTCGGTCGAGCAAGTGTCTTGATTTTTGTTGGAGCTTTCCTCCCATCATCGCGACAATACAAATATAACGTCTGCTTAGTCCAGTTCGTCAATTGGGAAGCAATAGAAGAATCCCTTGACATCAACGGTAGTAACTGGTCGAGTAAAAAACCAAACAAACTTTCTTATTTATGACACATTAGGTATGGTCTTAACCCTTCTGCACTCTAGTCGATTTTAGAGGATCCAACATCACTCCGTCCCTTAAAACGCACTGGCCTCCAATAAGGGGACACTGATCTAGCCAAACTCACACTTGGAGATTTTGGCATAAAGAGTTTTATCCCTCAACCTTTGCCAAACAATTCTCAAAATGCTCCTACATGTTCCTTCTGGTACTCGTTGGGGAGTATCAGTATATCACATCAATAAATACGTCACAACAGAGATCCAATATGGCTTAAAACCAGTTCATCAAGCTCATGAAGTAGCATGGGCCTTCGGGGGGGGGGTTAGTCCAAGGAACCATTACCCAAGATTCATACTGCCCATACCTGGTTCGAAAAGCAGTCGGGGGTGGTTGGGCACATCTGCTTTGCCCGTATTTTCAATTGATATAACCCACCTCAAGTCAATTTTTGACGAAGACAAAGCACCTTTTAACTCTGATCGAACAAATACTCTAATGCGAGGAAAGAATACATGTCTTTCAACCTTACTTTTTAGGTAGTTGCCGGTAGTCTATGCACAGCCGACGACTCCCATCTTTCTTTCTCTTCTTCACACACAAAAACACATGAGCACCCCCAGGGGATGGCATTGTCTAAATGAAACCTTTGCTCAACGAGACTCTTGAAGTTGTTGGCGGCTTTTAACTCTCTAACTCTCAGCGGGAGCCTTCTATAAGGGGTATAGAATGGGGCGAGTACTTGGTTCAAGTCGTGCAAAGTCAAATATCTCTATCCGGTGGCATACCGGAAGTCTGCAAGGAAACACATCTAAAAAACTCGCGACATATCGCAGGGGAGGGGAGGGACCGACTCAATTGAAGGTACTTGGTCAGTAATCATCTCTTAGGTGGTGCCCAGAAAGCTAAACAGCCGCTTACTAACCATTCTCTTAGAAACGAAGAAAGAGACGAACGAATCGGATGGGAGAAGTGTAGTCACCCTCCCACACTAACGGATCTGTCCCAGGCTTGGGGGCTTAACGTCTACAATTTTTAAGCATTACAATCCTAGATTGGAAAATTTGGAAACGCCAAGTCATACCCAGAATTACTAAAATCAACCATTTCTAAGACAACCAAGTCTACATGACTATTGCTCCCCATGCTCCCCACAAAAGTCCCATACAGACCTATACCCCTGTTCAACTACCAAAGGGGGGGGGGGGGTGCACCTCAACCCACCGAGTAGAAACACGAATGGCATGTTCAGCATCACAATGTAATTGGATACGCGATTAAGCAAATGAGGAAGACCATAGGAAAATGATTAGGGGGGGATCCGATGGGGATTGATCAATAATTACAGAGCCAATGCAATCACAAACTGAAAAGATTACGTGTGATAACACATTTGATGCCTCCGCTTCAGACCGCCCAGGGAAAGCTACAATGGCGCCTACACTTGTCGCCGCTTTGCCCCCTACCCTGGTGTGCTTAGGGCTCTAGTTTGCCGCGTGTGGTCCGGACCCAGCCCGTTTTTGGTGACGCACCATTACCTCGGCCACCCCGCGTTCGGGGGGTCGCCAATACTACCTCTACCATGGACCACCCTCTAACCTCTAGCTAATTGGGTCTATAACTCTGTTTTGGACACTTCCTCCTATATGTCCCAGTCTCCCCCACATCCATAACGGCTCTCCGGAGTCAAGGCAAGGGTCTCGTCAGAGAAGTGTTGACCGTCTGAGGTGGACCCCCAACTACATCTGTAAGTTGGGGGACTGAATTGGTCCGGACCGAGGTAACCTCCTGACCCGTCCTCTAGAGTAAGAACCATTAAACTCACCCCCTTTCCAAAAACCTTTTTGAGTTGATAGCCATGGTGAAGTCATCTGGCTTCACTCCTCCACTCTATCGCACAAAGTCTACCACTCTGAAGAATTTTGCGTACCGCTCCTGAAGCTGAAATATCGCAATTCTGACCTCAACCTCTTCACAAAAACCGGCGAACCCTCGTCTTGTGGACTGAACATAATTGGGGGGGGGGGGGGGGGGGGGTTTGGCATACCTTGAATGCGTGAACTTAGCCTCATTGCAGTAACCGACATCCCTACCTTTCTCTAGCTCAATACTCATCATTCTTTTCCTTCTCATCAAAGTCCGGGAATATACTGCTCCATAAACGCTAGAGAATGATGCCCTAGTCATAGGTGTGGGGCTTTCTGTTGGTTGACACTCAAAACAAGTGACCGCCCACCCACATTTTGGTTGGGCGTTCCCTTTAAACGGATAAGTCCAAACTCAACACCAAATCGTTCTACTATAAACCCATTTTGTGTAGAGCTCATGACAGTCAACCACGCAAATCATCGCACATCCTCAAATTCACACCCTTGCAAGACTGAGTTTTCCAATTTCAGAACTTACTGAAAAGTTCATCGCTGATCATTTGTCATTATAAGCCCTTGGTCAGACGAGGAAGGCGTTCCTCTTTCCAATAGAGGCATCCTGCGTGGAGCCATGGGAGGGGGGGTGAGGCGTGCAGGAGTTGTACCTCCGAACCGAAGTGTTGTGCAGAAACACTGGATTCGTCCTGGGGCCGATCAGATCACCCACTACGCTAGTAAATAACCAATTGAACATTTCGGGGGAGGTGGGGTGGCAATTCCGTCTTGTCCGAAAAAAAAATGCACTGTGGTTTCAGTCATCCAAACCATCCTCATGCCCATCAACAAATCTGACCATAAGGGGTCAAATCCTCTGGTGGGGAGTCACCGCCCTAGTACCAGTGGGCTCAGTGCTCGTCGTCTGTCCCCTATAAGGACATCCCAACCACACCATCTTCATCGGCTACTGGTGTCACTACTCCTCTCGATCTACAAAACCCCAATGTATTGGTGGGCGGGTCAGACCGCAGGGGGGGAGGGCCCGCGTGGTTTCTGCTGTTGGGGTTGGCGGTAGTGTGTTGCTCTAGTTCTAAAACCATCTGCGAATAGAGTGGAAGATGGTCAGATACAATTGTATCAACATAGTATACCAATTGGGACTCAAGTAAAGTAGGAAAGAAAGAAGGGGATGGAATTTTCTACATTCCTATAGCCTCTCAAAAGAAAAAGTAAACAGGCTCTCCCCCTACCGGTCCTAAGACTGTCTAGACTTGTTCTTGTTGTCTGAGACCAACGAACCTAATGCTCTGGGTGGATGGGGGCCAAATTTTGTCAGCTACCCAAAATGGTCCGGGGCGCAACTGCACCCCCCACACTTACTCCTCCTATGTGAGCGGGGAACACCCAACCAATCTAAACCCTGACATTCAATATAATCAACAAAGTAATGTCGAGACTTAAACTCATAATAAAATCGAATTTCAATAACTGTCTAAATAACAATCTATTATGGTCGCGCGGCAAATCTGGAAGTCATCACCCACAGAAAATCTAATGACAATTACTAACAAGCGTAGCTAAGAACTAAAATAAACAAAATATAGTCCATGGCGAGACTGTCAAGGCATCAGACATGAGGAAGAGATTCCAGTCCAAGCTAGAATCATTAGCTCACCCTGAAACCGTGTATCAAACAATGAAGACTAGCTATAAGTTTGCGGTTGAGTTTGAAGACACGGTATGTCTGCTGGTTCGAGGTCGCCGGACATATAACAAAGAAAAAAGAAACATACAAGTAGGGGTCACTATAGAACACAGTCTGAGTAGGTATCAGCGCCAACTCAAAATAAAAACAGTATATATCCAGGATAATATCCATAAATCAACTATAATACTCAACGCAGTGGTAGCAAAAACAAGTTGGCTGGGCTAATCATTTTAAAGGCCAACCCAGAAAAACCACACACAAAAACGCCAAGGGGGGGGTCACGGGGGCGGGGACAGGTGGAAGGTACTGGCCAGCCTCAACCATAGTCTCATTGTTGGGATTAGGTCTTAGAGGTGAGTATATTAACATCTTTCAAGATGCATTATCTTTATTCCTCTTGTGTCGTACGGTGACCTCCCGCGGTCCGGACGCGTACTACTATGTGGTCGGTACGTGACACTCCTGATCCCTAATTCTAGGGGCTACGATGTCCGTTTTCGTGACACCCGATCCCCTATTCTAAGTTCTAAGACGTGTCGTTCGTGACACCCAAACCCTAATTCTAATCTACGTGTCAGTTTCGTGACACCCGATCCCCTAATTCTACGTTTCGGTTCGTGACACTACTCGGGGTCCCCCGAATGCACGTGTCTGGTCGGACACACGGGCAGGCGGCTCCACTCAATCTCATTCTTTATGTGTGCGCTCAATCCTCTTTTATACCAAGGCATCATCGCCCCCATTACTTTAGTGCTCGGGTGCGGGAGCCCGGGTGTCTGTTTTAATAGGAGGAACCAACGGCTTCATCAAATTAACAGGTGTTTTCAAGATTGGGATTCAATAATTAGCTTCAATCTGGGCTTTTTATTGACGAGATTTTATGCGTTGCCACATTCATACAACTACAATTAAGCATGATATAGTAAGACTTTACAATACACCACTACATATCATTCGTCTGGTTGTTAAGAGTTTTACTCCGAATAGATAAAAAACCATCACCTACCTCCCCGAAGAATTGTTACGGGATCACAAGCATCTTCTCACGACGCTGGGGGGTCTTGGGGGGGGGGGGGGGGGCTTTCTCTCCGCTTGACGATCGTTTCGAACCCTCTCTCTGTGCTTTCTATTTTTTCTTATTCAAAACCCCGGGGGTCAACACCTCCTTTTTTTAACCCTAATTAATCATTAATTAGGTATAAAAGATGGCAATAATAACCCACTATTGACTCAGGTTACCGACCTACTTTTAGACCCCGCCAGGGGTGGGAGTTAGACTTAGTAACATGAACCCTCTACGTTAGAAGTAAAAAAAGGAGGGAAGATGCAGGAAATAGTCCAAGCAACGCCCTTCACTTAATTAACAGAAAGTCCGGACCCAGCCTGTGGACATACGCATCCTTGGCGGTGGATGCCGGCCGTTTCTGCGACGGGCCGTCTGCTGCTACCAGTACCGCAAGAGTTCAGAGACTCATTTTGCCTTGAAAGTAAGTCTATATACATAATACACGTCCTAGAAAAAACACTAATCCGTTTTGTGTAACTTATGGAGTGACAGTCGCGAGTCTCAAGGTGGCGCGGGAACCAAATTTTTAATTATTCTAATTTTTGGACGGATAAAAACACGACCCGGGACAGACTGAGGCAGAAAGTCCGTCTGTAGGCCCATACGGTTCGTCTGGGCCGTTCGACTCTCGGCTATTTTGGTGCCAGGTAAATACAATCTGGCTGCCAAAACGACTAAACCGGTCGGTTCATGACTGAAGTATCTAAATGGCATTTGGGGATTTGAGAGAAACAGTAGAAAGGCTGTTTGTTAGCACAAGACAAAAAAGATGGGGAAATAAGCTAAATAATAGCCTATTTAACTATTGCTAGGAGTAGCGTCCTGCTAGGAGTGAATAAATTGTAAGTCAATGGACAATTAAGCCAAAGTTAGTAGTGGGGGGTGGGGAAGTAGTCTTTTGATTTTGTTTAGATCAAAGGAGATCGATAGGGTGCTTTGATAGCTTCTTGAAATGTATGTTTGTTCAATGGTAATTAATAAATTTGTTTGAGTTTACAAGAAAAAAAACCAATAATACTAATAAATACTAATCCCTACAGTCGGGGATCTAATAATAATACAGAAGAATGATCATAGTAATAATAATAATAATAATAATACATATAATAATAATAATAATAATAATACGGAATACAATACTAATACTAATCCTATAAAATAATCCTAAGTTAATAATAAGCAACCAACACCAAACAACAACAACAGCAATAATAACTAGTGTGGGGGGTAAATAGCATTTACAGGGTAAACAATAAAATATAATAATAACTAAAGAATAAAATAATCGGATAATAGATGATGATGATTAGATGAGTAATGATGAGATGATTATGATATAAATAACCAATACATACAATAATAAGAATGAGGATAATAATACGATGTGCTAAAAACACAAGGATACTACAAAGAAAGTAGCTAAACATAGCATGTAGCGTAATAATAAACCAAACCCTCATAAGTACTAACTTTCATGAATACTACATAATATCATAAGTAAAAATAAATAATAATAATAATAGCAATAAATAGATAATAATGATGATAGTAATCCATGAATAATGAAATGATGAGAGATGATAATAATATTGATGATATGACTAATAAAATGGAATCAACACTCATCATAATAATAATAATAAGGGGCTGAGATTAATTATAGGATGTATGAAAATGATGGGGAATGAAGATAATACTAAAATCCTACGATAATGAGAAACAATAAGATACTGATAAATATAGATCTGAGGAAGATTTAATAATTAGGGGACATAAAAATATCATACAACAATAAAATTGCAGACTAACCAAACACAACAATAATAAATAGGGCGACAATAGATAGATATATATCGAGAATAACCGCATCAGAATAAGTATAAATAGGATAACTATAAATAAATAAGTCCTCATAATATAAACATAAAAATACGTAACGAAACATAATAATAATAGGCAGCAGCAGTTCAGTGCTCGGGCGGCAAGCAAGCCGAATGATGAGGAGGGGGGGGTTCTTTGTAATTTTTTGTATTTTGTATTCATATTGTAGATTCCTAATCTATCGATGCAACTATCAATATGGGTTTGTAGTAGCAATTTTGCTGTTTCAGCTTGATGGTCGATTTGGGTGCCGGGATCCATATTGCTCATATGCAAGGTATAGTTTATATATACTTCTGTCTCTTCGTAAATACAATTAATCGAACGTTAGTGGTGAATATTTAGTAGGGAATGCATAGTCAGAGGTAAAGTATTAGGCTTAAATTTTGCGTTGTTTGACGCAACGTCTTGGTACATTTGGGTACCGATATATATTGAACGTGTCTAATTCCATATTGATAACACGGGGGAAGTTTTAGTAACAAATCTCAAGGAAAATCATTGAAGTATTTCTAAGAAGAAAACGTGTCACAAGAAGAGGGCGATTAGGTGGAGAAGAGGGATCAAGGCAGAAAAAAAAAGGCAATGAAACAGAAAAACAAGAAAAGAAAGAAAAAAGAGTGAAAAGAAAAAAAGAGTAGCAGAAAAAAGTATCAAGAAAGACAGATCGATAGCAGACGAGAAAACAGGGGAAAAATAACAGAAAGATAGTTTATAAATGACGCCTTACAGAATATATTTAAAATCGTCGTAATGTAATGTTCTAAAAGACTAATCAATTCACGGCAATTAAGTCCTTTAGTCATATGCCAGGCATTTTCATATTCTAACGTGCTAGCAATGTGTTCCGCGCTTTCACTTCATAAATCAAATTAGGTGGGGTGTTGGTATACAATATACCAGGGAACATAAGCCTAGTGTTATATTAATAATGCACAAACAACGGCTAAATAGTTTGGGGTGGAAAAATTAAAATACATAGTCAATACATTATGATTTGGATTATGAAGAACAAGTTTAGTTAGATTTAACTTAATTATGTAACTCCTAAGACCTATGATAAATACATATCGTAGAGTATATAGGATATAGAATATCTCTATATAATATATAAAGAATATATAAGGAGGAGAGTATATATAGTATTATATATAATACATTCATACAATTTTTTTAAAACTCTTTTTTTAACACTAGTAGGCAAAAATGATATCATATACTAATCGGTGATTCTCCGGGGATCTTTTGGCTAAGTCAATGGTGTATATCATATAATAAATATTGTTCGTATAAGTACACATTCCTTTGTGGGTCGTTTGATGCACATCCATCACACAACCACCACACCAACCACAATTTTTTGGCGTTAAACATACATAACATCAGTAGAACACATGGAACAATTAAATAAAACAACGATAGCGTAAAGGGGTCAAAAATGTTATTTCGTGAATAACTAAACCTTATGGGTATCTTTCCGGGGAGAAACTCCAGAAGAAATGTACAACTATACGGTAAAATCACATAGGGATGTCACTTCAAAATTGGATATAATGATATTTCAAGGCATATACACCAAAAGAGTGAAACATTACACATATAAAACTAATACAAAATGGAAAGCATCAAACTCATCAACAAGAGAAGTAGAAAAGCACATATAGACTCTAGATTTTATTGTGGTACAATTCTACTAATGAATTTTAAGATTAAAGGGAGGGAACAACATACTTTGGCTCGTCCTTTTGCTATGACCATTTTGGATCTGGATTAGGAAGGAAAAAATACCAGTGAAGTATGAGAATGGTGTGGTAAAGAGATCCATGCAATAATTTATATTAGCTATAGGAAATGGAACTTTTTTTTTTTACAATCTTAGTCTTGAACATCACATAGGTTTTAGAGTGTAGACATAATTTGTGAGCGTGTATCTCTTTTTATAATGTTATTTTCCAGCAAGATATATCATTTATTTTTGGGAATATGACATTCGGGATGCATGTGCCCAGAGCAAGACACAAATGTAGAAAATGGGAAGTAAATCGAAATTTTAACATTTTTTATTCCTCAAAAACCAAAACAATTAAGAAGTACAATCGATCTAGAGGTTTTGGGGAAAAAAGGAGAGAGAAAATTAGCACCAAACGTACACCTTCGTCTTCATGGCAACATAAAATTTAATATGATTAGTACAGGAATATGAACACAATAGAATAAACATGATATACCCCGCACCTTTGTCAATTATAGCTGATAACTCTGTTATGAAGTGCTCTATATACTCCTACTTGAAACAAATGACTCATATATACCGTTTCCCTCTAACGGAAATGAAAATAATATAATTTTAATTTAAGTTTTATGATTTTTTTCTAAAAAATGTAATCCAGATAGTAGTATTTTAATCCTCGTCAAACATATTTTCTGTTTGGACTATTTGTTTATTTCAAGAACTATTTAAATCATTATTTGATAATCAATTTATTTATGTTTCCCTACAATTCTTTGTAAAACTTATTGTAGATGACCAAATTTTTTTCTTCGAATACAAACATTAACTTAAATTAGACAAAAAGATATTAACAAATTTTCTTCTTTAAACTAAGGAAGAAAGAAAAAAATATCAAATAAGAATAAGAAAGGTCAATAATGATAATAAATGAAGTCAAAACTAATTTTCTCTATGAAAAAGTAAAATATGCCTTGAACTTTGATTGAAGAACATATATGGCCCCGAAATATTTTGAAAAAAATTTTAAAAGTAACAATATAAATTTAGAACTAATTTTTTAACTTCCGTTTAATGAAGGGTATATATGAGCTCCTTTTGTAACAGCAGGGCTATATGTGAGCCGTTTGTATAACGGTAAGGGCATATATGAGCCACTTCGATAGAGAGGGGTATATCAGCTCCAAATGACAAAGTTCAGGGGTTATATCAGACGTTTTTCCCTTTAAAGATATATATGTGTTTAACTGAACAAGTTACTATTATTAATGATGCAATATTATTGGTATCCATGTAAGAACTTATGTATCTATAAAATACATTATTAAATAGTGCATAAATAATAAATTTTTGGCCAAAATTTAAAATTATTACAAAAATTTGAGTAAAAATTCTAATGTGTTTCAAAAATCATTTTTATAACTGAGTAGGCCTATTTTGATCCTTAAATATATCTCCGACATCTTTAGTCCCTTAATTTTGATGAAGTAGATCACCTTTAGTCTAACTAACTAACAAATGGACTTTAAAATTTACAATGACGATCAAAATAAACTATTAAAATTAAAAAAGGCTAAAATTAATCGATCAATTTTCTATGACCAAAAAGCTTACCAGTAACTACCTCAGTTGCTTACCATGCAATATTCAATGGTACATTTCGTAGTTAAATGGATGTCCTTCCAAGATAAATATTCAAACACTTGTTATCGATAATGGTGATCTCTCATTTGATGTTATCCCCTCTAGATTTGAATATTTTCTAAAGGCTTTCTAATTCATTTTTTTTCATCACATGTGAACAGTGGTGATTATAATTTTAAATTTTTCAATATCTCAAAACTAAATAATTACAATATCTAAATAATGAATTCTATATCCCAAGTATTTTACAGAAAGACCCCAAATTTACCTATCATATATTTTAGCTAGAAACTAAATTTTCCCCTGCTCTTTTTGATAAGAAGGTTACATATGTCCTAACTCCTAATGTTTAAAATTACCTAATTACACAAACATTTCTTCTTTACTAGTTCTCTTGATATTTTGAAATAATTATAAATTGTTTCACTTATAAATAATTTCATACCAGATTTCATGTCAGATCATACACCTAGATACATCTATTTTATCTACAAGATACACACAATAAATAAACACACTCACAGAAAGAGAGATATGTGAGTCATCATGAGAAAGGGAGAGAGGTGAAGTGTATCTCAGATACATGCGTATCACACTAGATTTATATCTGGGATACTAGATACATTCCAGATATAGATGACACATTCCAATCCAATATCAGATACATTTCAGATATATTCCAACCCAATATATAGAGGCATGTTGTGATCCAGGACTATGAGTGTCACGACCCAAAACGGGCCGCGACTGGCACTCACACTTACCCTCCTATGTGAGCGAACCAACCAATCTAAACCCTGACATTTCAATATAATAATCAACAGAAGTAATGCGGAAGACTTAAACTCATTATACAACCAATTCAATAACTTCTAAAATTCAACATCCTATTATTTTTCCCAAATCTGGAAGTCACACCACAAGAACATCTATCCTCAAATACTAATCTAATAGTATTACAGAAGAAATAAAATAAGTAAAAATCTAGTCCTGCCGGAACTTCACGGCACTCAAGACATGAAGAAGTGATTCCCCAGTCCAAGCTAGAAGCATTATCTCGACCCTGAGATCCGACTTATGAAACTGGCTAGAGTTGCGGTGGAGTTTGAAGACGACGATGGTACGTTTGCTGCACTCCACAAATACAGGAATCCAATTACAAGGTCAGGGTTTAGTACAAACAACAATTACTGAGTCAGGTATATCGGCCAACTCAAAATAGCAATAGTAATATCAAATATATCATAAAATCAACTACAATACTCAACATGTAGCAACAACAGTTTCTATAATCATTATAGCCACCGCCAGTTCACCCATGATGACTCAAGCATCAATGCCCTACTCATTTGGAAAATTGGGTTCATTAGATTGAGTAATATTAACATCTTTCAAGATTCTTATCCTTTATTCCTCTTGTGTCAGGACGTGACACTCCTCTCCCCTACTAACTATGTGTCGGTACGTGACACTCCGATCCCCTATTATATTGTCGGTTCGCTACACACCCGATCCCCTAATCTACGTGTCGGTTCGTGACACCCCACCCGTTTCCACCTAATACTATGGTTCCGGTTCGTTACAAAGACCACGATCCCCTAATTTCTAAACATACGTGTCCGTTTCGTGACAGCCCGAGCCCTATTCTACTGTCCAGTTTGTGACACCCACCGCGGTCCCCTATACTACGTGTCGGTTTCTTAGCCCACCGATCCCCATAATTCTAACGTGTCGTTCGTGACAACCCGGTCCCCCTAATACTACGTGTCCGGTTTCTTGCACCCGCTCCACTAATCTCATTCTTCTTAATGTCAATCAATCCTTCTTTATACCAAGGCAATATCATCCCCATTACTTTTTAGTTCCATCAGCCTTCTTTTATACGCCAGGCATCATCATTAACAAAGGTTTTTCAAGATCTGGGACTCAATAGCTTCATCATGCTTATTTATCACAATTGTCATAATCACACATTCATACAGCATACAATTAAGCACATCTAACTTTACAATCAACCCACACTTATCATTCGCTATTAAGAGTTTACTTTACTACGATAGTAATAAAAACCATAACCTACCTCCACTGGAAGAATTGCGATCACAAGCTATCTTCTCACAATCCTGCTATCCTCTTCGTGTCTCTCTTTCTCTACTCGTTCTCCCTCTCTTCTGTTCTTTTTCTTTTTCTTTTATTCAAACTCTCATTCGTTTCAACCCTAATTAACATATAAATTAAGGTATAAAAGATTGGGGGCAATAATAACCCACTAATAACTTAAGTTACCTCTTTTAACCACCCCAAGTACTTAGACTTCTTAACATTAGCCCACCACTTTTAAATTAAAAGCATAAATATCCAAACGCCCTTCAATTATTAACAAAAATCCGACCCGCCTGGGATTCCGCAGCCCTGTGGACGGCCGCGTGCCTGTGACGGGAGGCCGTCGTGCCTGCGACGGTCCGTCCTCGTACTGCTGCTTCCACATCACAGAGATTCAGAACTTGATTCTAGTGAAATGTCTGTGACGTCCTTTCGTGGCCACGATGTTCCGCCTGCCATTCCGTCGGACGTCGATAGTCGATCTCAACCGCAAATGTCCTATTCTAAGTGTTTTTTGGCACGAGACTCCCTCTACGGTCCTCTTTCCCCTACGGTCCCTCGTGGAATCCGTCGTCTCATCCAGTTTTTCCAGAAATAAAATCGCTGCTCAAAACGACTAGATAGGTCCCTTCGATAGATAACCAATTATAACCCTTTTCTGTCCTCGACGATCACGAGAATAAAAACACACAAGCGTGAAAAGAGCACCTGAATCTGTATACAGGTTTGGGTATCGTTCTTCTATATCGCCTCTTCTCCCTTGGATGCTTCACGGTCGATTCTTCCATTGGCAAAAAAAAACTTAATGGATGCAATCTCCCTTGACCCACTTGCGGACTTCTCTACTAAAATGAAACATTCTCCTCCTCATAAGATAATCTCGCAATCGAACTGACATCCCCACGAAATGCATGTAGTTTCCCATCCCCAGGTATCTTTTCTCATAGACAACATGAAATACCGGATGCCTTCCGACAGCCCTGGAGGCTCTATTCATAAGCCACCCTCCCTACTCCTTAAGTCTTCAAATTTCCAATATACCTCGGGCTTGCCTTACATCTTCACCAAACCCGCATCACACCCCTTCATTGGTGAAACCTTCAGCAAAACATTCTAAACCCTTCCTAAACTCCATTCCTAACCTTCGCTCCGCATACTCCTTTTTTCCTACTTTGAGCCGCTAAAAGCTTTTCTGAATAGATTTCATTCACCTTCGCTAAACGAATCGCTCAAAAGGTCCTTACCCCAATGTCGTAACCGCTCGAATGCATCAAACCACCCAATGGGAGCCTAACATCTCCTCCCCATACAATGCTTCGAAAGGAGCCTATCAATACTGGAGTGATAGCTATTATTATATGAAAACCTTCCGCTAAGAGGTAAGAAGTTAATCCCCCTGACCCCACAAAACCGAATTTTATCACACAACTGCTCGAAAGCATATCTTCCAATACTTGAAATCGTTCTCTCCGACTGTCCATCGTCGAGGATGAACTGCAGTAACTTAAAGTCAACCTAGTACCGACTTCAGCATGCAATGTCGCCAAAATTTAGAATTAACCTGTGTACTCTATCGATATGATGGAAAGTGGAACTCCATGCAACCGAACAATTTTCTGAGATGTAGAGTCTGCTAACTTCCTCTGATTGTAGTCACTTACCCGGAATGAAATGAGCAGACTAGTTATCGGTCCACAATTACCAAATAGAGTTCACAACTTGTTCGCAATGTCTTTGGAAGACCAACCACGAGTCCTTGCAATTCTCTCCACACTATCCCTTCAGGAATAGGCATCTCTCGAAGTTTGACAATGTTGGACATTTGGCACAACAAACTCAACAATGTCGCGCTTCATTCTACTCCACCAAAAAGGTTTGCCTAGGGCACGGTACATCTGGTTGCCCAAGGATGTATAGAATATTCAGTAGTTCCATCCACCTCCTCTGTCTCAATCAAATCTCTCTGACCAAGACATACTGTAAACTACGATGGATCCGTATAGACTCTCACCTTAACCCCATATAGATAGTGTCTCCATTGCTTTATGTCAAACACTACCGCAAGCAACTCTAAATCGTGGGTCGGAATAATACGTTCGTGCACCTTTAATTGGCCTTTAAGCAAGCAATCACATTCTTCTCTTCATTAGAACTGCAAACCCAAACAAGAATAGGATGCATCACAATAAACAATGAATTCTACCCTCTACTGGCAGGTAAGTATAGGTGGGCGGTAGTCAGCAGTTCTGAGTTCTGGAAGCTTGTCCTCACAGTCATCAGACAATACAAATGAATGGAACATTCTGCTTATCAAGTTGTCGTCAATTGGGAAGGCATAGAAGAAATCCCTTTGCCAAATAGACCGCTAGTAACTGGCTAAACCAACAAAGCTCTTATTTTTGTCACGATTAGTAGGTCTTTTACCCAATTCTTCACTACTTCATCTTAGAAGGATCCACCATCACTCTCCTTAGAAACCACGTGCCCCCAAAAGACACTGAATCTAGCCAAAACTCACACTTGAGAATTTGGCATAAAGCTTTGTTCTCCCTCATCTTTCCAACACAATTCTCAATGCTCCTCTGTTCCTTCTTACTCTTGGAGTATATCAGTAATACATCAATAATACGAAAAATCACAAAGAGATCCAGATATGGCATAAAAATCCCGGTCATCAAGCCATGAAAGCAGCAGGGCAATTCGTTCGTCCAAAGGACATTACCTAGAATTCATAATGCCATAAATAGACCTGGTTCGAAAGGCATCTTTGGCACATCCTGGCTGCCCGTATTTTCAATTGATTGATAACCATACCTTCAGTCAACTTAGATAAGACACATAAGTCACCTTGTAACCGATGAACAAATCTCAATGCGAGAGAGTTACCTGTTCTTACAGTTCCTTTATTAGTTTGCCGTTATCGATGCCATCCGAAGACTCCCATCTTTCTCTTCTTCACAAACAAAACAGGAGCACCCCAAGGGATGACTTGTCTAATGCAAACCTATCTCAACAACTCTTGAAGTTGGGCCTTTAATAACTCTGTCAACTCAGCGGAGCCATTCTATAAGGGGGTTAGAAATGGGGCGAGTACTGGTTCAAGATCGATGCAGTAAGTCAATATCTCTATCCAGTGGCGTACCGGAAGGTCTGCAGGCAACACAATCTACAAACTCGCGGACTACGAAACCGACTCAATTGGTAGGTACTTGGTATATCATCCCGGAGGTGTGGCCAAGAACCTAACCCCCTTTACTACCATTTTCTTAGCACGAAGAAAAGAGACGATACGACCGATTTGGAAGTGTAGTCCCCTCCCACACTAACCATCTATCATCCCACGCTTGTCAACGTCACAGTTTTAGTGTTTACAATCCAAGATTGCCAAAATTGGAGAAAGCCAAGTCATACCCAGAATTAATCAAAATTCCTTTCTAAGATAACCAAGTCTCCTGAGTATTGCCCCCACTAAATGTCACCAGACACACCGATAACCTTTTCAAACTACCACAGACGAACCCCTCTGAGTAGAAACACGAATAGGCATGTCCAAGCATTCGCAATGTAAATTAAGACCAGTAACAAATGAGGAAGATACATACAAAATGTTGAGCCGAGGACTCAAATAATACAGAAGCCATGCAATCACAAACCAAAAATTACCTGTGATAACAGCAATCGATGCACTCCGCTTCAGACCGCCCAGGGAACGTACAATGGGGCCCTATCACTTGTCTGCCCGTTGCCCCCCTACCCATTTTTGTGCTGTATTGGCTCCAGTTTGCCCCATTACCTCGCCCGTTTTGATTGACACCATTACCGTCATCACAGCCACCTCATTCTCTTCTCCCAATACGGCCTCTACCATGACCACCTCTACCTCTAACTCTTGGGGTCTATACTCCTATGTTTGGAAAATTTTCCTCTTAATATGTCCAGTCCCCCACAATCCATAACACTCCTAGAGTCAAGCAAGTCGCTAAGAAAGTGTTGGCCGGTCTGAGGTTGGACCCCCGCCCCACTACCGTCTGTAGTTAAGACATCATTGGTCGGACCGATAAACCTCCTGACCCCTGTCCTCTAGAGTAAGAACCATTAAAACTCACCTCCCTTTCGACGCTTTTTGATGTCCGATGCCATGGTGAAGCATCTGTCTTCACTCCTTCCCCCTCTATCACTAGTCTACCACTCTTTAAAGGTTTTTGCCCGGTAGCCGCTACCTGTAAGGCTGAAACGCGAATCCGCTCTTGTGGACTGAAACAAAGTTGGGTGGGCAATACCTGCGATACTGCTCGAGAACTTAAGCCTCATATGCGGACCGACATCCTATCTTGCTCTAGGGCTCATGAAATCATATCTCTTTTCCTATCCTCAAAGTCCGGGGATTATCTTCTCATAAACAAGCTAGAGAATGATTCCCAAGCTGCATAGGTGGTGCCTCCCTGGTTGGTTGATACTCACATGTTACCACCCCGCCACCAACATTTTGGCGTTCCCTTGAAATGATAGGTCACAACAACTACAACACCACACCGTTCCACTATACTCCTCTTGTGTAGTAGCTTCATGACAATCCAAAAACCAGAAAATCGTAGCATCCTCAGATTCGCACCCTTGAGACCTGGAGGTTCAATGTTTCAGAACTTTACTGAAAAGTTCATGTTGATCTTTGTCATTATAGGTCCTGTGGTCAGACGAGAAACATGCTATTTTCCAATAGGGCAATCCATGCGGGGAGCCATAGTAGCGGCATGTGGTACCATCCAGACCGAGATGTGGTGTTGTTGGCAGAAAACACTGGAGCGTCTGGCCCTTGCATCAGATAACCCGCTAGAATACGGCAAGAACCCGATTGATCAATTTCTGGGTAGGTTGGGGTGGCAATCCTTCATTCTGCAGCTTGTTCATGGTTTCCCTTCCTCCCCTTCTTACCACTTCCTCATCGGTGGAGGAGTCACCGCCCTAGTACCAGATGGGCTAGGTGCTCGTCCTCGGTTCCTCTAGAGGACGTCCTCCCACGGCCTCTTCCACGGACTCTAGCACTACTTTCTCTCTAAGCTACATCCCCAGTGGCGGGCTCAGAACGCTTCTTGTCGTGCCGATGTTGGTGTTGGCGCTGTCGTGTTTAACTCTAGTTCAAACCAATCCTGAAATAGAGTGAAGATGGTCATACCAATTGGTTATCACCTAGGATACCATTGATTCAGTAAGGCACAAAGAAGAAAGAAGGAATGGAAAGTTTTTCCCTAAAGTCTTATAGCCTCTCAAGAAAAGTAAAGGCGTCCCCCTAACCGTTCCTTAATACTCTACTATTACCTGTTCTTTGTGTGATGAGACCACGAACCTAAGCATCTGATACCAGTTTGTCACGACCCAAACGGGCCCGCGACTGGCACTCACACTTACCCACCCTTGTGAGCGAAACTAACCAATCGAAACCCGACATTCAATATAATAGGCACAAACGTATGCGGAAGACTTAAACTCATTAATAAAAACCAATTCAATAACTCTAAATTCACATCATATTAGTTCCCTAAAATCTGGAAGTCATCACACAGAACATCTATCCTCAAATACTAATCTAGGAGTATCTAAGAATCTAAAATAGTAAAGCAGTCTGTCGGACTTCCTTCAAGGCATCAAGACATGAAGAAGATGATCCAGTCCAAGCCTAGAAGCATTGCTCACCTGAGATCCGACGTGATGAAGACTGGCTAGATTGCGGTTGAGTTGAGACGATGGTAGTTTGCTGCACTCCACAAATAACAAGGTATCTTAACATCAGTAGGGGTCGTACCAAACACAAGTACTGAGTGGTATCATCGGTCCCAACTCAAAAGAAACAGTATTATCAAATAATACATAAATAAACTACACTACTCAACATGTCGCAACACAAGTTCTATAATCCTTAATAAGCAACCGCCAAGTTCACCCATAGGACTCAAGCCCTTAAAATCAAGGCCATACTCATTTGAAATTGGGTTCATATCGATTGAGTATATATTAACATCTTTCAAGATTCATTATCTTTATTCTCTCTTTTGTCGGTACGTGACACTCCGCTCCCTTACTACTATTGTCCGGTACGTGACACTCTCCGATCCCCTAATTCTCTACGTTTACCGGTTCGTGACCCCCGAAATCCCCTAATTCTACGTGTCGGTTCGTGACACCCGTCCCCCATAATACTAACTATACGTGTCCGGTTCAAAACTGCCCCCTATCCCCTACATTTTATACATTCGGTTCGTGACACCCGATCCCTAATTCTACGTGTCAGTCGTGCACACCACCCCACGTTCCCCTAATACTACGTGTCGGTTCTTGACACCCGATCCCCTAATTCTACGTTCGTTGTCGGAACCCGTTCCCCCCTATACTCCAGGCACATCATTTCATTACTTGAGTTCATCAGCCTTCTTTTATACCAAGGCCATCATCATCCCCATTAACTTTAAGTTCATCAGCCTTCGTTTATACCAGGCATCATCATTAACCAGGGTTTTCAAGATTTGGGATTCAATATCTTCATCATGCTATTTTATCACAATTGTAATAATCACCTTCATACAAGGCATACAATAAGCACAGGGAAGACTTTACAATACAACCCAACACTATCGTCGCTATTAAAAGTTTAACTACGAATAGTATAAAAACATAACCCTACCTCCCACCGAAGAAGGCGTCAGACAAGCTTATCTTCTCAAATCCTTGCGATCGCACCTCTTCGTTTCCTGATCTCTCTTCTCTACTCATTCCTCCCTCTCTTTCTGTCTTTTTTTCTTTTTTCCTTATTCAACCCTCTTGTTTAAACCTAATTAGCATCATAATTAATTAAGCAACGATGGCAATATAACCCACTAATTACTTACAGGTTCATCTTTTAACCCCAAGTCTTAGAGCTTATTACACTAACCCACCACTTTATAATTAAAGCAGGAAATAGTCAAAACTGCCCCTTAAATTAATTAACAGAAATCCGACCCAGCCTGTGAATTACGCATGCTTTGACGGGCCCGTCGTGCCTGCGACGGTCCAGTCCTGCTGCTCCGTCGTGAAGTTTCCAGAGAGTCGATCTCAGTACCTAAATTTTCATATTCTAGGTTTTTTGGAACGAAGACTTTCCCTCGACGGTCCGTCGTGCGCCATGAAACGGTCCGTCGTGGGATCCGTCGTCTCAGCCAGTTTTTCCAGAAATAAAATCTGCTGCTCAAAACGACAAAACAGGTCGTTACAATGAGGAACACAAGAAATCCAAATACCTATCCAGAATTATTTCCCTCGGATATGCAAATAAATATGTATCCTCAACATTATCAATAATCAATCACCTAAAACCATTTCCATCGAGCATTCATGTATCACTATGTCACATATATATTATCAATATTCATGATCTGTGAAAATAAATATATATGCATGATCACAAACATAATAAAATTTGAATAAATACAACAGAAATATGAGATTCTTTCTTACAACAATATCTATGAGCTACCAACCTTCTCAAATAGTACTATGATTAAGAGATCATAAAATGTAGTATATAAATATTTTCTTCTTTAATATTTTTCTCTTAAGCTAAACACTCAAAATTATGTCTTTGTTTGTGCATCATATGATCAAGAGATAAATTAGAGTAGAACTTCAATAATTTCACTAATAAATTTAAGAGTAAAACAATGTGACACATGATCCATATATCTGTTACTCCACATAAATACACAAAGTTCCTACATCGCCATAACATTTGTCAACCCTTGGTAGAATTTTATTTGTTGTCAAATTATATTTTCTTAATTTCTCCATTTGTGGAGGAGTAAAATCGGGCTAGGTTATATTATAAAAAATATAGTTTGATCAACATATGATAAAAAATGTAGTATATCAATACTTCTTGTTTAATATTTCTGTCTCAAGCTAAACATTCAAAATTCTGTCATTGTTTGTGCATCACATGATCAAGATATCAATTAGAGTAAAGCTTGAATAATTTTACTAATATATTTAAAAGTAAAAAAATGTGAAATAGTCCATATATCTACACTCAAAAGGAAATACAATGATAAGATGTAAACAATAAATTACGCCTTGTATTTAGGGTACACAAAAATAATGCTTCTAAAATTTGTTTTTTTTTTGTATTGTATTATAATTGTACAAGTAGCCTTATTCGTGTACAGAGATTTCGATTGGAAATTTTCGTGAGGACTTCATAAAAGACTAGTCAAAGTCACCACTAACATTTTACGTGTTTTTACTAATCTCTTAGTACTCCTCTTTGCGTATGTAGTCGCTGTCTCTAATCTTCTATCTCTATGACATTCATATAGATTGACTCATTTGTGGGAATGCAAGTTGATCCTTATTTGTGTATTGTAACTTGTAGTTTTGGGAAGTATATTGATGACTTGGTTTTCCAATATTATCATTGAATTCATCGGGTTAATTGTTACTGGATGTGGTCTGAGTTTTATATACCAGATTGATGTTTCTGATGTGTGCATTTATTTACGTGTACTATAAATATAATTATTCAATTTACCAACTCAATTAATACTGGTGTAGGTAATTCTCATCATGCATATTCCTAGAAACTAATTTAGGACATGCCTAAGATTGTGGGTCTTTTGATTTCTTGTTCATGCTCATATGTGGAAATAATGTGTCAAAAGAAACAAATCTAGTTGCATCCCGCAATTTCACAGATGGATGGCGATGAATTGTTTTTGCATTTTACAATATTTCCTTTTAAGTATTTCTACTATCGATTCTCTCTAATGAGATCCTATAATTTTTCATTAAGCAAGGTCGATTGTGGAGAGGCGAAAGTAGTCCAGAGGAGGATACATAAGATTGGAGCAGAATAAAATCTTCAATAGTTAACTCACCTAATTGAAAATTAAGATAGGGAGCCATCACACAAGATGGTAACTCACTAATTTTGGTGATTAGTGTAGCGATACATATTCTCCAACGACTCTTACATTTAGACTCCATCATTTTATTCAAGTCTTTATTCTTATTGTTCATAGGATTTAAGTACCATGACACATTTATTGCTTCATTCCTTGGTGGTGCAATTCAAATTGGAGTGGTTGAACTTGCTATTTTGAGTTATTGATTCTTTGGGCGACGAGTAACTCTACTTTTTGCATGTGTAGGATTTTGTCTTTGAGTTACTTATTTATTTATTTTTCTTGTCAGAGTAATCTCATTTTTCAAATATATTTAATCGTTTGATTTCTTCCAATATATGAAGATTTTTAGATATTTTTTTTGTGTATATCATGGAGCAAGTCATTAACCCTTCTGAAGCAACAGTTTGACTGCATCACCATTGCCTCTATCATCTTCCTGATACGATGTTATTTTTTGCTTTCTACCATACGGAATTGGATAGAGGTATCATAACTCGATTACCTTCAAACTTTAGGTGCATGTTGTGACACAATTGTATTTTTCTTCTTTACATTAGTCATGAATTTAGCTATGTTGCCTTCATTTGTGCTTTGAATGCGTGGTTATTTGGTTTCCTTGCTATCGTGGTTATGTATATAAGATTCATGATTTTCAAGTTCCTACCATAGATAGGAAAGAAGGAGGGCGAGCTGCCATAACCAGAGATTTGGAAGATGCATTAGTTTTGTAAGAAAGTACTTTCAAAATAAGATAATAACAATTAAGTGTAGTACTAGGTCTTTCATATTTAGAATATAGTGTCACAGTATACTGCTAGGAATTTAGAAACTCACACTATTAGAATCGGGCTCTTCGTAATAACTTTCAGAACCTGCACTAACATTGTTCATCATTTTCATTTGTTAACCACAACAGGACTTCTTTATGTTAATTTTATTGTCGCAGATCTGAAAATTTCTCCACATGAGAAAGTTCATTGGTCATTCGATCAATCATGCATACATACTTTCTACCTAATTTCTCAAAACTTTAATGTTTTTAGTAATTTTTTGTAAAAAAATAATGAAATGGTAAATTATTCAAAGTGAAGCATGTCGAAAACTGCTTTCAATCAAGAAAATGAGGTCATTATTTCATTTGAAGCTCAAAATAAAGGTAAACATAGGAATATTACTACAACTCAATGCTAGAGTTGTAAGGAATTGTCATATTGCTAGTAATTGTAGCAAATTTTTTTTAGTTATTTATAGAAACAGAAAAACCTTATCAAAGAGTGTTAAACATTCTCAAAATGGCAGGTCAATACTTTTTAATTTTTTATGCATATTTAATAAATTGTGCTTCCTTCTTTAATTTCTTTTAATTTTTTCTTTTGAAAGCTGATTAATTTCCTGAATGATGAGATATTTAGTTAATTTATCATATTAATTCAAATATTTAAAACAAACATGATTATCATTGAAAAATGCTGATTTGATTAACGTGTTACAGTTGGATAATTGGATCGAATCAAATCATGATTTATTGTAATATAAAATGAGAACGATAAAAGGTTTATGTGGACTAAATAAGATTGCATGCTATATTTTATTGATTAAATATTAATAAAATGATTATTAATGCTACCAATGATTTTTGTGGACAAACAAAATTTAGGAAATCAGTGAGAAAGTAACTCTCAATTGTTGTTAGTGAAGGTTGACTCTGTGATCGGCACAACTTGTCATTGTTTGTTGGAAGGTGGCTCTGTGATCGACAAAGTCTATCAGTGCTCGCTCCATTTGTTAGTTTTGTGACTTTAACATCCACGTAAAATAAATTATCAGATTTAGATAAAAAGAACCTTTTGAATCCACATATATGGATCATGTGTCATTAAATTTAGTAGTGAACTTATTCAAGTTCTACTCTAATTGATCACTTTATCATGTGATGCACAAACAATAACATAACTTTGAGTGTTAGCTTGAAAATGAAATATTAAAGATGAAAGCTATTGATGTACTACAATCTTTATGATCTCTTAATCATACTACTTTTTTATAATCTAACCTAACCCGATTTGACCCCTTCACAAATGAAATAAAATTATGAAAGTATTGATGTGTATTTCACAATGAATAAAATTCTATCAAAGATTGGCAAATGATAATGCAAGTTGTTAATTATTACTTATTAAAACTAGTAAATTAAGTAACTACTAAAAAAGTTCTTAAACTTAAGCTTAAAAGAGGTTGGAAAAAATTAATAGGTTGATTGTATAGTGTCGAAAATTTAAATGCAAATCGGGCTCCAGATGCAAACCAAGATGGTACATTGCATTTTCCTTTGTACTGAGTTGTGATACTTATCTTCTTTCTTAACTTCGACTTATTTGAGTCTTATATACCATTTGAAGTCATTTACGAGTCAATCTTTAGGAATTATGTGACTTTTTTATCACACGAGATGAACGAGATGTCGTATAGCGTCTATTCTATCTTTACTCAAAAAATTTAGGATTACTTATCCAGGATAGACATAAATTTACTTATTTTATACTTCTAATTGAAGTTATAAAAAGAAATGAACATGAGTGGCTCCAATTTGAATAATTGGGCATTTCAATAAATTTTCACACAAAATTACTAAAAACTTTAAAGGTTTGAGAAAATAGGTAGAACAAATGTAGGAAAGGTTAATCGAATGACCAATAAACTTTCTCATTGAGAGAAATTTCCTGATCCAAAAATGAAAAAGTTAAATGAACTTTCTCATTGAGAGAAATTTCCTGATCTTGAAACGAAAAAGTTAACAGAATGAAATTTTTTTGTGGTTAATAAATCAAAATAATGAATGTTGTTAGTACAAATTCTGAAAGTTATTACAAAGATATCGATTCTAAGAGTGTGCAATTCCAAATTCTAGCGATTTACTCCGACACTACTTTCTTAATATGAAAGACCTAATACTACGCTATATAGTCACTATCTTATTTTGGAAGTACTCTATTTCAAAACAAATGTATCTTCTGAATCTCTACTTCTTGCAGCTCTCCCTTATTCTTTCCTATTTCTGGTAAGAACTTGTATATCATGATTCCTACACAGATAACCACTATATCAAGCAAAACGATTACCCACACATTCAAGGCACAAATTAGGGTAAGGTAGCTAAATTCATGAGTAATATCACGAAATAGTCATAGAAAAATACAGTTGCCTTGCAACATGCACCTAAAGCTCGAAGATCACCGAGGTATAATGCCTTTGTCCAATCCCGTGCTTTAGAAAGTGAAGAATATCATCCTATTATGAGGATGAGGATGCTAGAGGCAATGGAAATACATTTGTATTGTTGTTGTAGAATGGACTTTCTCCATCGTATAGGTAAAAAAAGGAAATTTCCATATATCATAATAAACTAGAAAATTAAATATGTCATACCCCGAGCTTACACCCAGGGCGAGACTGGCACTCGGTGACCACTCTGGCCTCGAACGAACCCTTGGCCTGGCTTACATAACTAGTGGAAGACTTACTTATAATATAACAAGAACAATCTCATAAATAACTTAAATTAATGTCTTGGCCAAAATGATGCTTTAGTCTCAAAACGAAATATTTTAAATAAAAGAGACTAAATTGATCTAACTGACCATATGTCTATGAAGACTCTTAAAATACTTTGATGAATGTTGGGACAGACCCCACAACATTCGGAAATGGAAAGACTAGAAAGCATAAGAAGAATCCTCCGAAATGCAAGGAGGCTCACCACTGACTCTGGAGCTCAAAACTGGATCAACAAACCACTGCGTGCTGATATTGGTTACCAGCGTCTACATCATGAAACAATGCAAGCCAACTGGCATCAGTACATTGAATGTATGATTATACAAGTTGGAATGCTAAACAACGTATTAAGCTTGATGAGAATAAGATGAACTTACCTTGGCTCTGCTCAACTCAAGACTTACTCTACTCAATGAATATATATAAAGAAATTTAAAACACATACGATACATATAAAGTTTGTAAAATAGTAAAGTACTGCAGGTCGTCAAAACAAAATGACAATCCATAACAACCTCAACTTTACAATATATGAATGTAATGTTGTTTGTGGGTAGTTTCTCTACTGGACAAACTACTACTATAGCTTAAAGTGGTGATAACAAAGTCTCACCCAAGCTGCCAGAAACTGTTCCTATTCTTTGCCATTCGCATAGTAAAATCCTCACCTAGGGGAATCCCAGCTAACATAACGTGATCATCTATAAAGTATTACCCGTTAATACCCATGAAGGCTACATGATTTACATGGAGACTTGAGTTAATATGAACTTTCGTCCCCACATCTATGCTCAATACTACTCCCAAAATTACTTTAGCTCATTCTTTTAAAATATCCTCTTTGTTCTTGGGTTGAGATAATTTGCTCAACCCTTTTTAGCTTTAAAAGCCCCTTATGAATCAATGTTCCCCTTTTTATTTCTCAAAATACTTTTGAAATCTTTGTTCCTTATTCAAATAAATGTGAACACATTACAAAATTTTTAGGGAGGGAGTATTGAGGTTCCTTAGAACATGAGAATGAATCCAGCTCTTCTATGGTTTACTGGAAACTTAACACTATTGTAGGGAAAATACTTAGTTCCGTAGAGCTTTGAGGATTAACTCAATCTTTACTCTTTCTCAACTAATTTTTTGAACCTTAAAACAATGTTAAATGTTTTTTAGGACTCTTGAATGCTTTCGGAACTTACTTTGACTTGCTTCTTAACTTTTACCCTTGACTCTTAACTTCTTTGCTTTGATCTTAATTTTCCTTGAATTGGATTATGGATTCAAGAATCATGATCTTATTTATATGGATGATTTCATGATGTTTAGATGTACTTTATAGTTTTAGGAATCGACTAGAAATTGTAGGTAATCACATTAGTAACTGATGGAAAATAGAATGAGAAAATAGGTCTCAAGGTGACCTTGTGAGCTGTCTAAGAGGCGGGGAGCGCCAGAGTTTGTGGACAGACTCTGGTGTGAGGAGCTCTAGCTGGTGCGATGTACCAAGTATTTTCAGACAGAGACTTCCCTGAGGGGCTCTGTTTGGCACGCGTCCTAGGGGTTGTCAGATGGGATTTTTGACTTTTCTTCTCTGGTTTTCAACTCTAAACCTTCTAAAACCCATGGATCCTTCCCCAAACACTTAGAATTACTAAATAAATCAATACCCAATAGTTTGGACTCGTAAATAAGCCTCAAAACACGAATCAAAGTAACTAACGATATGTAACAACCCAACAACAAGAATTCGCCAATTGTTCATCAAAAACTTCCAATTTTCTTCGTTCAATCTAATCAAAACTCGCTGAATGAAACGTGTTGGTGTATGGGTGACCAAACCCAACACAGAAATATCTCACATACTTCGATAGGGATCAGCCCCGACTAATTCTACTAGAATCTCTTCGCGTTCTTAATGAAATCTTGCTCTTTTCTCCGTCTCCTTCTACTCTTTTTTTTTCTCCCAAACCCTAAGCATAATAAGTATTTTTTAATGTGAACTATAACTTATTTTTACCCCAATTAGACCCTTAAAACAAAATAGAAAATAGTAGGGTAAAAGACTACTTTACCCTTACTAAAATTCGGATTGGAATTTCCTCAGTCCAACAACTCAACTTCCGAAAGATATATCTCCCTCATACGACATCGAAAATGCACAAACTCGGAGCCATTTGAGAGATCATTCGAAGGGATTTCCAACCATATAAAGAAATCACACTAACTCCTCCTGAGCTGGGAGTTATTACAGTTTGAAAAAGACCAAAAACTCACTTTTATACTTACGAAAATTTTCCAAATTTCCCTATATTTTTCCAAAAATGACTGTTCTTGGTTTCTTTACTTACTATGAGTTAATTCAAGTTAGGATATGTTACAATATCTCCCCCTTGGGAACATTTTTCCTCGACTGAGAAATCTTTTACTAAGCTAAGGGTAGTAACATCATTTCAGCACTCAACAACAACATCAAATAACAACCTTCTTACACATGGTCTTATAAATTGCTAAGAAGAGAATTTAGTACCTTGATCTGCATTCTCTCTGAATCGAAGAGATGTGGATATCTCCTCTTCATATCCTCTTCAGCTTTCCAAGTTTCTTCTTCAACAAGCTGATTTCTCCAGACAACTTTGATTGATGCAGCTTTCTTTGTTCTCAACTTGTGAACTTGACGATCTAAAATCTGAATCAGAGCCTTTCCATAATATAGGTTATCCTTAATCTTAACATCCTCAGTTGGTACAATCAATGAAGGATCAGTCACGCATTTCTTCAACATAAACGCATAAAACACCTGATAAACCACTTCTAACTCTTGAGGTAGCTCCAACTTATATGCTACATTGCCAACCCTCTTGGAGAGTCTGTAAGGTACAATATATTGGGGACTAAGTTTCCCCTTCTTGCCAAACCTCATAACGCCCTTCATTGGTGAAACTTTCAGGTACACCTAATCATCCACCGCAAACTCTAATGGTCTTCTCCTTACATCCGTGTAGGACTTCTCGCGAATTTGTGTTGTCTTCAATCTTTCTTGAATGACCTTCACCTTCTCCATAGCTTGGTGAACTAGATCTGGTACTATCAACACTGCTTCACCAATTTTGAACTACCCAATAGGAAATTTGCACCTCCTGCCATAAAGAGCTTCATATGAAGCCATTTGGATGGTCAAATGGTAACTGTTGTTTTAAGCAAACTCAATGAGAGGTATGTGATAATCCAAACTCCCTTTAAAATCTATCACACAATCTCTCACCATATCCTCTAAGGTTTGGATACTATGCTCTACTTGTCCATTCGTCTGAGGATGAAAAGCAATACTTAGGTTCACCTTTGAACCCAAACCTTTTTGGAAAGATTTCCAGAATTGTATAGTAAATTGTGCACCTCTATGGAATAATGGAGATCGAAAATCAAAGAAATCTTGTCACCTCTTAAAGGTACAATTAGTCCTCGGCCGAATAGGTAGTCTTTACCGGCAAGAAATGGGCTGACCTTTGTCATCCTATCAACAATCACCCAAATAGAATCATGTTACCTGCGAGACATTGATAAGCCTGTGCTGAAGTCCATATTAATAATATCCAACTACCATGATATATGTTTTGTAATGTGAGACAAACCTCTAGGACTTTGGTGTTCTACTTTTGCTTGCTGACAATTTGAGCACTTGGCAATATACTCAACAATATCTTTCTTCATGCCTTCCCACCAATATCTCTCTCTCTAATAGTGTACATATTGGTGAAACCTAAATGAACTTAATATCTTGAAATATGAACTTCTTCCAGGATCCTCTATTGGAGTCCATCCACCCTAGGTAACACATAATATACCTTGGTACTTCAACACCCCATCTCCCCCTTGTTCAAAATCTAATGCTCTTTGGTTATGGACACTTTCCTTCAAATCAAGAAAAATGGAGTCTTGATCTTGCTTCTCTTTTACCTCTGACACTAATGATGACTCAGACCCATCGGTCACCACTATTCCTCCTTCTGTTGAATTCATAGGTCTTACTCCAAAACATGCAAGTCTGTGCACATCTTTAGCTAACTCCCTTTTTTCTTCTTTAACATGGGTAGTACTACCCATGGAGAATATCAACAACCACATTAGCCTTACTTGGGAGCTAAAGAATACTCATCTAATAATACTTGAGTAATTCTAACCACCTCATTTATTTGAGATTTGGCTCTTTCTAAGTGAACACATATTGGAGGCTTTTGTGATCAGTGAATATGTGAACATGAACGCCATAAAAGTAGTGACACCAAATCATTAAAGCAAAAACTACTGCAGACAATTCAAAGTCATGAGTTGGATGGTTCTTCTTATGAACCTTCAAATGTCTGGAGGTATAAGATATAACCTTGCCATTCTATAACACACATCCCAAACCAACTCGATGCATCATAGTACACCACAAAATATTGAGTACCCTTTGGTAAGGTCAAAATAGGAGCGATAGTCAATCTCTTTTTTATTTCCTAAAAAGTTTTCTCACAAGCTTCAGAGCATTGAAATTTTACTATCCTCTGAGTTATCTTGGTAAAATGAGACGAGATAGATAAAAACCCTATAATAAATCTCCTATAATAACCATCCAAACTGAGGAAACTTCTTATATCCATTGGATTTGTGGGTCTAGGACAACTTTTAATTGCTTCTATATTTTTGGTATCAACACTAATCCCATCAACGGAAACAATGTTGCCTGATAAATCCACAAACTTTAGCCAAAATTCACACTTGGATAACTTGGAATATAGCTCCCTTTCTTTCAAAGTCTGCAGAACAATCCTGAGGTGACTAACATGATCTTCTTCATTCCTTGGATAATACAGTATTTCATCAATGAATTCAATGACAAACACGTCTAAATAAGGTTTGAAAACACTGTTCATAAGATCCATGAATCCTGCAGGTGCATTTGTAAAACAAAAGGACATAACCAGAAATTCATGGTGCCCATATCTGGTGCTAAAAGTTGTCTTTGAAATATCACATCCCTAACTTTCAATTGATGATATCCTAATGTAAGATCAATTTTTGAGATGCAAGAAGCACCCTGAAGTTGGTCGAAAGATCATCTATCCTCGAAATAGGATATTTATTCTTGATGGTCACCTTATTCAATTGGCAGTAATCTATACACATCCTAAGGGAACCATCATTCTTCCTAACAAAATAGACTGGAGCACCCCAAGGTGAGACTCTTAGTTGAATGAAACCTTTATCTAACAGATCTCTTATTTATTCTTTTAAATCCTTTAACTTTGCTGCTACCATTCTGTATGGAGGAATAGAGACATGACGAGTATCTGGAATAATATCTATGCCGAAGTCTATCTCTTTTTCGGGAGGGACTCCGGGTAGATAATCAAGAAAAACTTGTGGAAACTCTTTCACTATAAGAACTTACTAAAAGGAAGGTATCTCAGCATTTGAGTCCTTAACCCAGATTAAGTGATAGATACACCCCTTTGAGACTAACTTTCTTGCCTTTAGGAATTTAATGAAACGACCCTTAGGCACTGCTGAACTACTAGTCCAATCTATGACTGGCTCATTAGTAATCTGGAACTTGACAACTCTAGTTCTACAATCTATTAATGCATAACAGGCATGAATCCAGTCCATACCTAGAATGACATAGAAATCTACCATGTATTACTCTACTAGATCAGCCATGGTGTTCATGTGATTGATGGAAACAGGACAATCACGATAGACTCTTTCCTCTAGAATAGACCCCCCAACAGGTGTAGACGCACAGAAAGGATCACTACGTTTTTTAGGAAGATTCTCAGACTGATTTGCAACATAAGGAGTTACATAAGATAAACTTTCTCCTGGTCTAACAAAACATAAACATCAAAAGTGAAGACTTTGATCATACTCGTGACAACATATGAAGAGTTCTCTTTCTCTTGGAGGCTAGTGGTTTCATAAAGACGGTTTTCCACTCCGCCAGTACCAGAAGTGGATCTTCTAGGTGCAGTCTAATCTGGTGGAGCAACTTATGAAGATTGAGCTCTATTGACTAGATTTCCATTCCCTTAGTTATTATTAGGGAACTTTCTCATGAAATGACCCTCTTGACTAAACTTGAAGCAACCTGTCTGGATATCACGACATCTAGAGGGGTGGTTTCTACCACACTTAGCACATGAAGGATCCCAACTCCCTCTTTGTGCCACACTACCTTGAGATTGGGCTGGTCAAGCCTTGACATAATGAGAATTGTGGCTATTATACTCATCTCTATTTTTGGGCACAGGTGCATTAGAAGATGATGGTATATGTCTCTTTTGTTTCTTGATTCGTGGTCGACTCGCTCCACTCTTTTGTTGACTATACTCATACCTAGTCTTACCTTTCTTATTTCTGTATTATTCTCTTTCCTTCAACTTTTCCTCCTCCAAATGTTATACATACACCATGAATCTATAAATTTCCATGTCCCCAATAAGCATTGTAGCCCGACACTCTTTGCTTGAAGAACGACCCAAGCTATTAACAAACAATATCAACCTACTCCCCATGTCCTTAACCATCTCCGGAGCATAACGAGATCGTTGTGTGAATTTCAACCCTTACTCCTGCCCACTGAGTGAGTCATGTTTGAAGGTAATGAATTCACGTACCTTAGCCTCTTTCTATTTTTTGGGAAAGAAATTCCCCAAGAAAGCTTCTTCAAAGCAAGTCCGATTCATATATGGTGCACTTTCATATCTACCCTCCTTCTATTGGTCGTACCAAGTCCTAGATACACTCTTGAGTTTTTATTCAAACAATTCAACTCTCTCAAAACCAACAACATGCATTACAACAAATAACTTCTTCAACTCTTCAACAAAGTTTTCGGATCCTCGGTAGTGATCGAACTAGTTACACTTGGGGGATTCATCCTCAAAAATTCCTTAATCCTTGGAGTGTCAACCTCTTCTTGTCGAGCTGCTCTTTGTTTCCCTACTTGATTGGTCACTACCTAACTCAAAATCCGGATAGCTTCACGAAACTCAACATTGGTAACCTCCCTTGAGGTTGCACTTTAGGAGCATTGGGTAACTCTTTTTTATGAGTTTCTACATTTCTCCTAGATGGACAACCTCTTGATGCTCTTCTTGGCGGCATTGTTATCAGTGAAACACGTGCAAGCATGAATTACTGAGAGATTCTTAGAGATAAACTCTAATGCAAGAAAAGAGTATGAAAGAAGTGAAAAATTCCTAAATGTTGTAGCCACCTAATCATAGATGTGGCGCGCTTCACACCGATGACTAAGAATCTATAGAAATTACTTCATAGACTCCCTAGGACTCTGAACTCTATGCTCTGATACCAAGTTTGTCATGCCCCGAAACTACATCCTGGGTAGGACTGGCACTCATTGACCATTGCTGGCCTCGAGCTAACCCTTGTCCTGACCTACTTAACTCAGCGGAAAACTTACTCAATAATAAAACAAAAACAATCTCATAAATAACTTAAATTAATGCCTTGGACAAAATGGTACTTTAGTCTGAAAATGAAATATCTTAAATAAAAGAGACCAGCTGAAATAACTGAACATATGTCTATGAAGACTCTACAAATACTTTGATGAATGTTGGGACGGACCTCACAACATTCCGAAATAGAAAGACTAGAAAGCATAAAAAGAATCCTCCCGAATGCAAAGAGGATCACCACTGACTTTGGAGCTCAAACTGGATCAATAAAGCGCTGCCTGCTAATCAAGATTACCTGCGTCTGCACCATGAAATGATACATGCTAACTGGCGTCAGTACATTGAATGTACGAGTATACGATTTGGAATGCTAAACAACGTCTTAAGCTTGATGGGAATAAGATGAACTTACCTTGGCTCTGCTCAACTCAAGACTTACTATACTTAATGAATATATATAAAGCAATTTAAAACACATGTGATATATATATATATATATATATAATATATATATATATTGTAAGGACAGTCATCAAAGAAAATGCAAAAACAAACTAGACTTTAATTATATATGAAAATAATGCAGTTCTGTGGAAGTTTCTCATAACCGGAAACCACCACTATGAGTCTAAGTGGTGATCCAACGTCTCGCCATGCTGCTAGAACTTTCGTATACTTTGTCATCATATAGAACATTCTCTACCTAGTGGATCCACTGGCTAACCTCACATTATTATTTAATAAGTATGATCCGTTAACACCAATGATGACACATGGTTTACTTGGAGACTTAAATTAATATGAACTCTCATTCCCACATCACTACGCAATACTACATCCAAAATATACTTTAGCTCATGCTTTTAAAATATCCTCTTTCCTGTTAGGTTGAGATAATTTGCTCAACCCTTTTTTGCTTTAACAAGCCCTCTTGGATCAATGTTCCCCTTTTTATTTCTCAAAACTCTTTTGGAAATCTTAGTTCCTTTTCAACTTAAATTTGAAACATTTATAAACTTTTAGGGATTATTTTGTTCCCTTTGAACTTCTGAGAAATTAACTCAGCTCTCACTCTTTTCTTAACTTGAAACATAACTCTTAGGAAATACTTAGTTCCCTTGTATCTTTTGAGAACTTAACTCAACACTTTTACTCATTGATTGAACCTTAAAACAAATTTAAAATGGTGTTTAAGGCTCTTGAATACTTCAGGAACTTATATTGACTTGGTTCATAACTTTTAGACCTGACTCTTAACTACTTTGACTTTGATCATAACTTTCCTTGAATTGGATTATGGATTTAAGGATCATGATCTTACATTTATGGATGATTTCATGATGTTTATATGTACTTCAGAGTGTTGGAATCAACTAGGAATTATAGGTACATCACTTAGAAACTCGTAGGGAAAGATAGGGGAAATGGGGTCTCCTAGTGACCTTGGCACTCAGAGAGCTGTGGAGAGCTGAAGTCTGATAGAGACTCTGGCCTGAGGTGATCTTGCAGGCACGGCGCGCCAGGGCCTATTAGACAGAGCCTGCCCTGAGGGGCTCTGGAAGGCGTGGCGTCCTAGGGATTGTCATAAGGGATTTCTGACTTTTCTTCTCCGATTTTAAACTCTAAACCTTCTAAAACACTTAGGACCACTAAATACCTCAATACCCAATAGTTTAGAATCTTAAATCATCTCGGAAACACGAACCAAAACAACTAAAGCTATGCAACAATCCAACAACAAGAATTCAACAATTGTTCATCAAGAACTTTAATTTTCTTCGTTCAATCTAATCAAAACTCGCTGAATTAAACAAGTTGGTGTGTCGGTAAACTAACCCAACATAGAAAGAGCTCACATACCTTGATAAGGATCACCCCCGATGAATTCCTCTAGAATCTCTTGGCGTTCTTTGTGAAATATTGCTCTTTTCTCCCAAACCCTAACCGTAAAAATCATTTTTTATAATTTTCACTAAAACTTGGTTTTACCCTAATAAAACCCTTAAAAAAAATTGGGAAATAGTGTGGTAAAAATAATACTTTACCCTTACTAAAATCCGGATTGGACTTTTCTCAGTCCAATAACCCAAATTTCAAAAGGGATTTCTCCTTCAAACAACATCGGAAATGCGCAACATTAGCGCTGTTGGAAAGATCTCCTAAAGGGATTACAACCATATGAAGAACTCATACTAACTCCTCCTGAGCAGGGAGTTATGTCCGTTTGAAAATGACCTTGAAATTAGTTTTATACTTTGGAAATTTTCCAGATTTCCCTATTTATTTCCAAAAATGAATATTCTTGGTTTCTTAGCTTATTATTAGTTAATTCAAGTTAATATATAAATATATATATATGAAAAATGAGATTACTCTGACAAGGAAAATAAATAAATTAATAAATAAATAAATACCTCAGACACAAAAATCTTTGCACATGCAAAAAATAGTTATTCCACGCCAAAAGAATTTGTAACTCAAAACAACAAGTTGAGCAACTCCAACCTGAAATGTACCACAAAGAAGCTAGAAACACGATATGGTATTTAAATCTTATAGTTTGTAAAAATAAAGGAACAAAAATCTGATGGATGTCTATATCTAAGAGTGGTTGGAAAATTAGTATCTCTACATTAATGACCAAAAAACTTGTTAGTGTAGTAACTTATATGAGCTTACTGTTGAAACATTTTTTTCTTCCACATTTTTGTATCCTCCTTAAGACTACTTTTTCCCTCTCCACGATCGGTCTTGCTTAATGAGAAATTGTGATGTCTCATTAAGCAGAATCCATAGTAGAAATATTGTAAAGAAAAAAAATTACATATGCAAAAAGACTCCACACCCATCCATCTATGATATTGGGGATGCAACTAGATTTATTTATTTTACCACATTGTTTCCACATATGAGAATGTAAAGGAAATCGAAGGACGCACAATCTTTGGCGTGTCTTAAACTAGATTCTAGGCATATACATGATGGGAATTACCTACACAAATATTGATTGACATGGTAAATTGAATAATGATACTTGTAGTACATGAAAGTGAATGTATATATAGGAACACAAGCATGATATAGAAACCCACGCTACATGATGTAATGACTAACTTGACAAATCCAAAGATAAAATTAGGAAACCAAGTCGTCAGTACGCTTTCCAAAGATACAAATGCCAAATCACAAATAAGGACCAGCTAACGACCCCAAGAATGGTCCAAGCTATATGAAGGCCATAAATAAAGAAGAGTAAGAGTGGTACTACATTTGCAAAGAGGAATAATAGAAAACTAGTAAAAGTACATAAATTGTCATTGATGAGTTTTACTTGTCTACTGTGAAGTTCTCACGAAAATTTTATGATTTCTTCATATTCTATATTTTTATGATCTGTTAGTCATACTCAATTTTTTTAATATAACATAGTCCAATTTAACTCCTACACAAATAAAACAATTAAGAAAGTAGTGATTTATATTTAAAAACAAAGAAATTTCTACCAAGGATTGACAATGTTATGGCGATGTAGGAAATTTTTTCATTCAAAGGATATATCAAGATTTGTGATCGCTTTTTAAAGGCAAAATGGTCTGATGGACCCTTATAATTGTATCGGTTTGTATTTTGAAACCTTTTACTTACTGTCACGACCCAAATCGGATCGCGACTGGCACCCACACTTATCCTCCTATGTGAGCGAACCAACCAATCTAAACCTTAACATTTCAATGTAATATAATAAAAGTAATGCGGAAGACTTAAAACTCATTAATAAAAACCAATTCAATAACTTCTAAAATTCAACATCTATATTTCCCCAAAATCTGGAAGTCATACACAAAGACATCTACTCAAATTACTAAATCTAAGAGTTTCTAAGAAGCTAAAATACATAAAAAAGCTAGTCCATGCCGGAAACTTCAAGGCATCAAGACATGAAGAGGAAAGATCCAGTCAAGCTAGAAGCGTTTAGTCACCCTGAAATACGGTGTAATGAAGATGGCTAGAGTTGCCCGGGTTGAGTGAAGACGACGGTTCACAAGTTTGCGCACTCCACAAATAACAACGAAATGAAGAAAACATAAATTAGGGGAGGCAGTACAAACACAAGTACTGAGTAGTGGTATCATCGGCCCCCCAACTCAAATAATAGAAAGCAATATATTCAGATAACATAAAAATCAACTAATATTCTTAACAGGTGATTTAGCAACAAGTATAAACATCAATTTATATATAATCGAATATTCTTGAGGACTCAAGCCTCACACCATATCTTTGGGCAGAAACATGTTTATTGTGATTGAGTATCTTAGAATCTCTCAAGATTAGTAATCTATATTTTCTCGTTATGTCGGTAAGTGAACTTGATCCCGCGTAGTCTTTATTCCTTCTTGTTGTCGGTACGTGACACCGCGATCCCCTACTACTATGTGTCGGAACGTGACACTCCGATCCCCCTAAATCACGTGTCGGTTCGTGACACCCGCCCCACTAATCTCATTCTATAGGTAAATCAAAGCCTTCTGTATATCAAGGCATCATCCATCTCATTACTTTAGTTCATCAGCCTTCTTTTATCACCAAGTGTATAATCATTAAATAAGAGATTAGGTTGTTTTATTAAGATTTGGGGTTCAATAGCTTCATTCCTGCTGTGTCATTCACAAATCATTATATATAATCACATTATTCATACACACAATTATTTGAAGCATATATCAGACTCTATTATAATACTACACAAACACATACATTCGATATTAAGAATTACTACGAAGTAGCATGAAAAACCATAAACCTACCCCACCGACGATTCGTGATCAAGGCAAGCAAATCCTAAAATCCTGGTTGTCCCTTGTTTTCTCTTCTCGTGCTCGATTTCCCTGCTCGTTCGGTTCTTTCGCTTTTTTATATTCAAACCATCTTCTTTTACCCTAATTAGCATTAATTAAGTATGAAAGATGGTAATAAAACCCACTAATAACTTAAGTTACCTCTTTTAACCCCAAGTAATATTAAAACTTATTAACATCTAAACCCACCACTTATAATTAACAGTAGGAAAATAGTCAAAACGACCCCTTAAATAAATTATTAACCATAAATCCGACACCAGCATGCGGGTTTGCGCAAGCCTGTGACTGGCCGTAGTGCCGCGCCGTCCGTCCTGACTTGTCCATCAAACGATACAGCAACCTTGATTTTTAGGAAGTCCTTGTGACGGGTCCGGCGTGGACCACGAAGGTCGTCCGGCCATTCGTCGTGACGTTCAGAGAGTCGCTCTCATTACCAATTTTCTAATTTCTAAGGTTTTGGAACGGACCCCCCCCCCCGCGACCGGGCCGTCGTGCCCATGACGGGTCCGTCGTGGGGTCTCCGTTGTCTCAGCCAGTTTTCCAGAAATAAAAGTGCTGCCTCAAAATGACAAACATGGTCGTTACATTACCCCTGTATCACTAGATTCCTAAAACTAATAAACACAATTTAATAATCCAATGACACATTGACCAAGCTTATGTGTCTTTAGATTGCGAGTGCAAAAAAAAATGTGTGATTTCACACACCTTAAGCCAGTCAATAACATTTTTAGGTTAAAACACTAGATATCAAAAAAAAATTTTAAAAATAATTAATTAAAAAGTCGTTTCTTCTTCCCCACTTCCCCTTGCTTTTTGCCATTTTTACTCTTGACCCAATAGTTTTTCCTTCTCCACGATTTACCAACAACATAGACCAACAACTGATTCACTGACAAAAAGTGGTCCTGAGACCACTGAATGGCATTGGCGTGAGAGAGACGAGCGACGTGGTGGAGAAGATATTTTTTTGCCAGATCTTGTGGTGCGGTGGCTTAGGTTGTTTTTGTGTAGGTTGGAGGAGGAAAGAAAAATTGCGAAGACAGCGATGACTTTTTCCGGCGACGGCAACATCCTTTTCTTTTTCACTTTCTTATATTAAGACCTGAAAAATGCTCCCAATTTATTTTCATAAATTTGTAAATTTATGTCTAGTTTCATTTGAATAAAGTGACGCCTCCACTTTCATGTGAAAAAAATGAAGAAAAAAATGGGGATATGGAGATGGTTGAGTTTTGATAGTGATTCTGGGTAAGAGGAGGTGGAGGAAAGGTGAGAGAAAGAATAATTTTATTTTATTTGATCAAATAGAAAATTTATTGATTTTATCTTTCGTTTAATATTTTTACTAAGAATTAAAAAATAATTATGAAAAAAATTATGACTTTGCATTTATAACATCTCGTAAACCGAAATAGCTAGGATTAAACAAAGAAACTAAGAACGGTTATTTTTGGAAAGAACAGGAAAATTCTAGAAATTTCTTACAGTGCAAAAAGTGAGTTTTGGTCATTACAACCAACCATAGCTCATATTGGATGAGTTAGGGGCCTGTCTCATATATGGGGAAAGAACTTGAATAGATATTTCGCTTTGCTGAGTTGGCACATTTTTTTTAATTTAGATTGCTATGAGGCGAGGATATGCATATTGGAAGTGGGTTGTGTTGGACGCAAGAAGAAAGTTCAATCCGAATTTTAGTAAGGGTAAAATAGTCTTTTGACCCTACTATTTCTCAATATGTTTTAAGGGTTTATTAGGGGTAAAATTAAGCCTCAAGTTAGTTTTCAAAATATTGAATACGTTAGGGCTTGGGATAAAAGACAAGAGAAGAAGGAGAAAGGAAAAAACCAAGATTTCGCCAAGAATGCATATATCGTTGAGTGAACTTCGTCGGGGGGTGATCCCTTTAAAGCATGTGATATCTTTCTGTGTTGGGTTCATTAACCCACACAAGTATACGTTTAATTCATCGCAATTAGAGTAAATTGAATGGTTAACATTGAAGTTCTTGATGAAAAATCGTTGAATTCTTGTTGGTTGAGTTTTAGTGTACATTGGGTTGTTTAATTTGTGTTTTCGAGCTATTTTACGAGTCTAAACTATTGGGTATTGAGAATTTTAGTGATCCTAAATGTTAAGGGGGAGGTTCATGGTTGTTTAGAAGGTTTAGAATTGAAAATTGGAGAAGAATAGTTGAAAATCTTGTCTGAAAAGCCCTGGGGAACCGCGCCTGCCACAAACTCTCATGACAGGCTTTGTCTTACAGAGCCTGGAGCGCCGCGCAAGCAGAGCCTCTTAGGACAGTCTCTTTACGTGATACTCTGGTGCCCATACCTCTATGAGTGCCAGGGTCACCTAGTGATTTTTTCCCCTTATCTTTTCGCACCAGTTCCCAAGTGATGTACCTATAATTCCCAGTTTATTGCAACATTCTGAAGTATGTCTAAACATCATAAAATAATTCATAAACATGAGATCATGGTCCTTAGATCTATAATACAATTCAAGGAAATTTAAGATCAAATTCAAAGAAGTTAAGAGTCAAGTTTAAATGTTAAGAAGCAAGTCAAAATGAATTCTTTAGAGTTTCAAGAGTTTTTATAAACTTTTTTACTTGTTTTAAGGATCAAGCTACAAGTTGACCAATAAGCAACGAGTTGAGTCTAAGTCTTAAAATCTATAAGGGAACTAAGTAGTCCTTAAGAGTATAAATGTTTTCACATTATGAGAAAGAAAGGAAACTAGACTTCCATAGAGTCTTTGACTAGTTTTAAAAAGGGGAACTATGATTTTCAAGAGAAGCTTTTAAAGCTTAGTTTGAGAAATTACCTCAAACCAGAGAACAAGTTGATTGAAAAACATATGAGCTAAGTATTTTTTGGAGTAGTATTGAACACCGATATGGGGACGCGAGTCCGTATAAACTCAAGTCTTCATAAAGCATGTAGCCAACATGGACACATAAAGGATCATATTTTTAGATGATTCCTTAGTGCTTTTTAGCATAGACTAGTGAATCCACTTAGTAGTTCAGGTTGTATACCGACGACAAGGTATAAGGCTTTCCTCTTTCTATGTGAGGTAAGACGTTATACCATCGCTTTGGCTCATAGTGATGGTTGTCGATTAGAGAATCTTCCACATAAACTATATTACTTTCATATATAAGTAAAGTTGAGTTTATTATTGACTTTCCTTTAATAAATTAAGTGTTTACACTATTTTACAAGCTTTATACATATTGCATGTGCCTTTACTCTTTATATTGATTTATGACTTCTTAAGCTGAACAGAGCAAAGGTAAGTTCATTCTTAATCCTTTTAAACTTACTAGTTACTGTTTAGCATTCTAACTTGCATAATCGAAAATTCAATGTAGTGATTCCTGTTGGCTTGAATCGTCTTATGATGCAGACACAACTAACTAGGATCAACATCCAGTTCCTCGTTGATCTAGCTAATGCAATTAGAGTCAATGGTACGCCTTCTTGCATTCCTAAGGACTCTTTGCTTTTTCTATTTCCTACATAGAATGTTGTGGGGTTTGTCCAACATTCATAGTAGCATTGGTAGAGGCTTCATAGATAAATAGATAGTCAGACAGTCAGTTTTAGGTCTCTCTTTATTTAAAAACTACATATACTGTTTTGAGACTTAATGCCATTTTGGCCAAGACTATTATTTAAAGTATTTCTCATGTGAATGTTTCCATATTTACAATTGAGTTAATTCCTCCACTGAGTTAAGTAAGTTAGGCTAAGGGTTCGCTCAAGTCCATCAACGGTTTTTGGGTGCTGACCATGTCCAGGGTGTAGACTCCGGGCATGAAAAACTTTGTATTAGAGCACAAAGTTCAAGAGTCCTTGGGAGTATATAAAGCCATCTTTGTAGATTCTTAGTCATCGGTGTGAAGCGCGCAACATCTATGATTAGGAGGCTGGAACAAAGAGGATCTCAACAACAAAAAAGGCTAATACTTTGAGGATTCAAGAATTCTTTAGGATGAGTCCCACGCTTCACTCGTTCAAGAATCACGGAGGTTCGAAAAACATTGTCGAAGAGTTGAAGAAGGTATTTGGTGTGATGCATGTTACTGATGTTAAGAGAGTCGAACTGTCTACATGCCAACTAAAAAATGTGGATAAAACTTGGTTTGATTAATGAAAGGAGGGTAGAGGTGAGTATGCACCACATCCGAGTTGGGATTTATTTGAAGAAGCTTTCTTGGGGCATTTCTTTCCATGATAATTAAAGGAAGCAAATATATGAGAAGTAGAATGAGCTTTTTCGTTGCTAGCTTGGGTCGTGCTTCAAGGAATGAAGGTAGGGTGCAATGTTAATTAGAGACATGGACATTTCAAGGTTAATGGTATATGTGCAATAACTTGAAGAGGAGAAGCTGAGGCACAATGAGGAGTATAGGAACAAGAAAGATAACATTAGGAAAGAGTCTGGTCAACAAAAGGGTGGTTCAAGTCGACCACAATTTCGATAAACAAAAGGACTTGCACCATGATCTACTAGTACACCTTTGACCAAAAATAACGGTAAGTCTAATGTCCGGAATTCAGTGAACTTTAAGGCTAGACAAGCCCAGTACTAAGGTAATGTTGCACAAGGAGGTAGTTGGGATGAAAACTCTAATGAAGGTATTGATCTTAACACACTTAATACAAATTATATGATGAGAAATCATCTAATGAGCTATGATGTCCTCATACTATAAACCAGCCTCCGTGACTATGAGATTAAAGAAATGGAACTTTATACTGAGCACCGATAGACTAGCTATGAGCGGTGATTCCTTCTTTCGGGAAGGGTGTAGGTTCACGTAACTCTCATGAGACATGACTGTCCGGCATGCCATGATTGGGTCTCCTTATATCTCCTAGTTATCAAACCTATACTGCCAATATACTGATCTGACGGGGTTCGATTCCATGTACGCTAACATGTTATTGGGTCACTTTTGTCGGTGATTCCACCTCTTTTCGGTGTGGGGTAGACACTGGATTTCATGATTCTCCCATTATCGATATCAGTTAAAGTTTCAAATGAGTGAATGAGGCCAACCTCAAATGATGTACGCAATTAAATGAATGATACCAAAGGTGTTAGGATAGGATAATCAAAAGGTGATTTAGATTCAAGTAATGACATTAGGTCATTCTTGGAGTTCATGCAAACGAACCTTAATGAAGTCTTTAAACTACATCCTTAGGTAGGCTTGTGTGTACACTGGCCATATTGAATGAAATAAAAAATGGAGTACGTATGAATGTGAAGGAAGGGGAAGACCTGTGTTGCTAATGAGATTTCGAGTTGAGGCCATCTTGTGAGCCCTCATTCTAAAGTCTTGATGTTTAGTGCAGGATTCCCAAGTCATGGCAATGAATGGAATGATATTAAAGCCAAAGTTATGTGCTACATGCAACAATGTGTGTAGAATATGATATGTGGTTATGGTAACTATAATTGATGTGTGCAAAGTTGAAACGTATGATGAGTATGTATTTGTATGCATAACTTCATATTCCAAATCTGGAACGCTCACTGACTTTCCTAATCCAAATTTGGAAAGCTCATGTCTGTTCTACTACAAAATGTGTTAAACGTTGACTAATCCAATTGGAAAGTCCACTGAATTGACATTCAAAATCATATTGTTGGGAAAGAGCTATCTTTCTCATGTATCTCCTTGGTGTGTGCTTGCTATATCCATACTTGGTACCAAGTGTGTATACCCTTATACAAACTCTACGATTTTAGGTGCAGGCAGCAGGTGGACGTTCTATAGCAGATACATGATCATCATTGTAGTCATACGGCACGTTTCAGTACGTCACATGGAGGTGTTTGGTTCTCATGGCTTTCGAGATGCTGTGTTTTATTATTTAGCTAGTTTTAGGTTGAGCTAATGGATCAGTTCCATAGGTTTCTTTGCTATTTTTTTATTCAGGACTAATGTATTGGTGCCATTTTGGCAATTATACACTTAATAAGAATTGAACTATTTATTTTAGTTTCTTAAATCTTAATGTAATATGGTTGATGATGAACAATTACGTATTAATGAGAATGTTTTTATAAGTATGTTAATAAACAAAAAATTTCACAATTTCCGCTAAAATTGACCTACGTAACTAAGAATGACGTAAGTAGGCGTGTTTGCGACCTCTGAGATGTCAACAATTCCATTCTCGTCTGGGGTCTAGATTCCAGTCGTGACATCTTTAGCAAGATTAAATCAAGAGTTTGATGAGATCAGATCGTGAGTCCTAGTAAAAACCCCTCTACCCTTACTTTGTGAAACCTTTTTTGAAGTTAGGAGAGGGGAAATTATGATGAAAGTTATGTTAAAACCTGATTTACTTGTTGAACTAAAATCTGCTATAGACTCTTCAACTCTTGTAACAGTGAAGAATATAGATGAAAAAAAAGGCCATGGTGCGATCATTGCAAAAAAGAACACTGGCACAACCCTGATTCATGTGGGGGGAGTCATAGGAAACCACCATATTGGAAGAAGAAGGGATGAGTGACAATTGCGATTTCAGTAGTATAAAATTGTCAGCCCTCCGAATGCTTACTTTGATCAGGGGCAACAACCTTCTCCAGAAACGTCTTTATTTACAATAGAAAAACTTGAAATTCTGCAAAAACTCCTTCAATCTCCATAATTTGTCAAAATGCACCAAATTCTTCTAAATATTCTTGTTCTTTTGCTGAAAAGGGTATTGTATCGTCAGTTTTTCTTAGTGTCAATTCCAACCAAATAGATTCTTCAATCATATATTCAAGAGCTAGTGACCACATGACTGGAAGTTCCCGTGTTTATTCTACTTGCACTCCTCATGCAAGGAACAATAATGTCAAGATAGTTGATGGTTGTTTCTCTGCAATTGCTGGAAAAGGAACTATTAAACTATTACCATCTCTCGCACTTCATGATACTCTCAATGTTCCAATGCTCTCTTGTAATATGAATTATGTAAGTAAATTAACCCATTTTCTTAATTGTCGTGCTATATTTGATTTTTATTTATGTGAATTTCAGGAAAAGGTCTCAGGAAAGATGATTGACAGTGCTAGAGAATCAAAAGGTCTTTATTTTCATGAAAATGAGAATAACTCACTACAAGTGAATCCTATTTGATTGAACTCTACTTTGTTTTGAATAAACACATGCTTTGGAACTATAGGCTTGGACATCAAAGTTTTTATTATCTACGACATTTGTCACCTCAGTTATTTAGAAATAAGAATCCATCATTGTTCCAATGTGAATTGTTCCAAATAGAGATCATTAATTTAGTGATAGATACTACGGAAAATATTAAATTAGGTATGGGATTTGTTAGTATTCCCTAACTAATTAATCACTAAAACCCTCCTTGCTAATTCATCAATTTTCTTATAACTTTTTTGCGCTAATACATAGCTAAAAGTAATTAGCATGATATTTTATTTTTCAGCTATGAGATTTCATCCATCTTAATTCCCTATTTTCTAGTAGGATAATATACTGTTAGACCAATAGCTCATCAAGGATGAACGACAAATTTAAGATCAATACATACTCGAAAAAAACAAAGATGTTAATTTCATAAATTGTCATATAATTATGAATTTCCCACTAACTAAATTATAACATGGAAATTTCATGAAAGTACTTAGAAAATGCCTACCTAATTAACTTACAGACAAGTCAGGTTGGCCTTGAAAAATCCAACTTTAATTTTCACTCTACATAAATTATCTAACTTTTGTGTGTACTCATTTTTCTTGTGCTATTGAGACGTGTTGTGTTTTAATTAATCCTTAGATTGATCTTAGAGAGGCCAATCCGAATTAATAGTTCCACAAAGTATAACCATTATAAGCTACGTAAATGTTCAAATATAAATCCTTAAGCTTTAGGCTCTACCACTCTACATGTCAATTTTTCAAAATTTAGTTAGTTCAATACTAGAAATTTGGACTTCCTACACGCGTATTTTGCAACGATGTTATACCATTCGTGCCAATAGCTCACCTATTACAACGACTTATAACTGTGGCCAAATATCAGTGAATTAATAGCCATTTTAAAATAAATTGTTGCATAATCCCTTAAATCCCTATAGAGAATGTATAGCAACGCGTTTAAACAGGTCGCTAAGATAACTCTATGGCAACGGTTTTTTTTTTTTACAAAAATAATTCTGATTTTTAGCCCCTAATTATTTTTCCCTCTAGAAAAATATATTTCCCTACAATATATTTTGCAAAAGAAACATTAGTCCCTCCGAAAAAAATAATTCTGATATATAACTTTTAAAAATATGAAAGAAAAAAGAATGAAATTGTTTCAGAAACACTTTTTATTTCAGAAACTTTCATGCAAAGCAATGTGGAGGAAGACTTTTTCTGGTGAAGCTGTGAATTTTGTTAGTTTGTGGTGGTGTGAAGGAATTTCTTGAATATTTGTGTGAGAAAAACGAAAGTTGTTGGGAAGTGAAGCGGTTGGGAAGCTGTTGGTGAAGCTTTTTTTTTTTTGCAATTGGTGAAAGCTTGTTGGTGAAGCTGGTGGTGAAAGTCGCTGGTGAAGAGAGTTTGGCAGTGAAGTTGTTGGTGAAAGCTCGTAGGGAATTGTTTACTGAAGCTCGTTGTGGAAGCTCGGTGGTGAAGCTGTTGATGACGTATCGTCGAGGAAAAACACAGCTCGTTCTTTTGGTGATGTTTGAGGTTCGACTACAGATAACTTAAAGGTTAATAATGGTTTAAGGTTTCTATGCAGTTCATGATTTCTAAGGTCCCCATTAAATTTAATTTGAAAAACTTAAACAATAATCTACTGGGTTAGTTAGTCTTAAATCTATGTATTTTCTCCAACATATAGTTAGGGTGATAAACTTCCCATGTTGATTTTTGTGATATATAAGGAGTCAAAATTTATTTCTCCAAGTTGTGGATCTGTAAGCATTTCTCTCTTGCAGTTAATTTTTGTTTCTAGCTGAATTTCTTCCTTAATATTCCCCATTTTATGTTGAATTGGACAAAACTTACTCTCAAAGTACTTCTGACTAGTATTTGTTTCACTTCTGCTTGCACCATGATATAGCTTAAGCTACGTTGTTTTGAAAAACTCTCTTGTCCTTGACTATTCTATAAACCTTGATGTAACATATTGTAGTTGTTGTGGACCTGTGTTCTCCCCTTGTTTTGTGTATTCATATGTTGATCTCAACTGTTTGGATTACACTAAGTTATCTTCAATTTGTTTTTTTTTTTGGATTATTATAGATGATGTTAAACTTGAGTATCACTGTCGTTGACTTGAAATACATTCGGATTTGACATTGTCTATGTCTTTGATTGTTCGATTGAAGTGATATTCCCTTATGAGTCAATCCAGATAATGGTGACACATACTGCCTATTATTCGTAATGTAATTTGACATTGTGGGGATTTGTGCATTTTGCGATATTATTTTATCAATTCACGAAGCACATATTGGTGCTTTTTGTCTGATTTACTTCTCACTTACATGTTCGTTGCTGTTTTTTTGGATGCAGTGTCTATAATTGTAAACGGGCATATCATTTTTGTACATTGTGTTAGCTTAGGAATGTGTTCTCAATTAATAAAAAGTGTGGAATTGAATTTGTTTTCAAGTTTTAAACTGCTGCACAATAATATATATTGACAATGATGTACATATATTACAAGAGACCTCTTAACATGCTTTTAGCAATTCCTTCTCTGCCAACAGTTTCCATATTAACTATGGCTTGGTATGGGGCTTTCATGATTAGCTCATTTTGGGGGCTTCTCTGGTTTTTTGTATGCAACTTTAATGGCCTGCAATAAAATCCTTGCTGAGTATTACTGCAAAGTTATGATTCAAAATGAGAGCTCAAACAGTCTTATCTTTCCATCCATTCCCTAAATATGCTTAAGAGTCTTTTCTCTTTCCACCATTTGATTTTACTAGCTAGACGATATTGGTTTGATTCAACAGTGTAATAGAAAGAATATGTCCTTGTCTTTGTTGCTTCATAAAATATTGTATCCATTGTTTGAAGTGTGGATATATTAGTGTATATTTTCAGTGCAATTCCTTTCATATGAGTGCAAAATTAAAAGTATGAGTAACCATCCACGGTTCAAGGACCATGTAAAAGTGTACCCTCTCCTCTTTCGTTAAAAGGAATATAGCTGAAATGTGAGGTATATGACCTCGCATCAGGGAAATTGAGGATGGGATCATATGATTACTGTGCATTAGATTTAAATTGTTTGAGCTTTGGTTGAGTCAAAAAGAAAATAGAAAAGGGGGTTGATTTAAACCAAGAACTCGTAATGGGTCGTAATTTGGTGATAGTTTGTGATGATGATAAACAAGATAAAAATTCATTTTGGGTTTCAAAATAAATCAATTTGCTGATTTAGTAACATAGAGTCATTGTGGACACTGGTTTGTTTTTTTGTATGTGTACTAAAAAAAGATTTTTTTGAGGAGTTTTCTAAGATAAGCTAATTACTTGGACTATATATCTCTTTATATTTTCCTATCTTGGCTTGGTTTCCACTAATATTGTGTGATTATGTAGATTATAGGCTTGGCTGTGAAACAACCCAAAAGGTGGGATAAAACTTTAGGATTTTTGAAGTAGTCGTTTGGAACCCGAGAAGCGATTGGTAAGACATTGGAAAAGTAATAGAATTCTCTGCTATATGGTAGTGTTAGATTGACCAGCAACTCCCTTGTGTTTTTTGATAAGAGAATATGAGTTGTATAGTTTGTTTGAACTACTTTGCCATGTGAACAATCAACTCTGTTATTATTTGACGACTACATGAATGTTTTGCTGAATCAAAACATAAATGTATGATAGTTATTTTGTTGCTGTTGCAGTCTATTGCTAGATGTAGTTAGTTTTACTCTAATCTAGCTTTGTCCTATTGCTTTGAATGTGTTTGCGTGTGTGCCTTAGTCATTCATTTGTATAAAGTTTATTAAATGGTGGAATGCTTGCTAAGAAACTTTAACTTGTCAATATTTTTGGGTTTCTAATATAGTGTTGTAATTGCTTTGTTGTTGATTGATTTGGAAGGTTTGAGATTCGATTAATCTAAAAAGTGGAGTGTTAAGTTCTGTTGATATTATTTGTACGCCTGCATTTAGGGCTTTTATTTTTGCACATGTCATGTAGGCTAAAATTCAATGGATTTTGGAGATAACAGTGGATGAATATCCGAAGAAGATCCACATGGAATTATATTCATGGGTAATGATTTTCTGATAAGCATTTTTGAATGAGCTTCCAAGAAAGAAATGAAATATTGTGTCCTGTATGAGTGCTTTAATCGTAATAGGCTATAACTGCCGAAATATGGGTAGAGGATCATTGATTGCCCTGGATTGTCATGATACACCAAATGGGTTTTTCATGGTGAGTATCTTCCTCTCAAGAAATACGCCCAAATCCAAACCGATTGAAAGAAGAACTTCTAAACAGCATGACGAAATGAGATTAGATTTAGTATGATACTTTTAGAAATATAGTAGATGATCAGGGACATGAAGGAGTGAGTGAGGGGCCAATGAAGAGGCAATGCGATTTTTTTTTAATTAGTGGAGGAAGGGATAGAAGAGTGTATCAGGGTGTTGTAAGAATTTTTCTTAGTTGAGTTTTACCAGCCGGCTATACTTGCTCAAATAATCACAAGTTGACTGATGTGGCCTTTTCAGATTTGTGGAATATGGAATTGTAAAGAGGAGGCAATTTTAATTTGCTCAGGGGTACCGAATCGTTTTACATGCAAAAAAGGTCATCAAAAGAGTTGGTCTTCATTATGAGAAAATACATTGCTCTCGCAATTAATGATGCATATTATTTTTGGAATGACAATGCACATTTAATAATTGTATGTGTGTGGAGCTTCAAGATGGAAGAATGTTAGGGAATGACTTAAATAATAAGGTACGAAAATCCTAGTGAAGGTTTTTAAGTTTGAAAAAGGTACTTTCCTCTAAAGCCCTAGCTGCAGAGGATATGAATGTGTTCTGAAACATTGTAGATAGAGAGGCATGATACCTGATGCTAAATATGGGAAATTCCACATCGCAGATGGTGAAAGCTTGGAAGGATTTTGATCATTGCATTCGACTTTTGTTGATGATGCTCGTAATGGTAGATTGGGTCCTTCAAGTGATGGTTTCAATCAGTCAAAACTATGAGATTCCCATAAGAACAGGGCCAGTTATGTTGATGAACTATAATTTATCTCCATGGACTTAATTAAGTCGGAGAAAGATGTGTCAATGATTATTCAGGTCCATCGTCGTCCTAGAATGTATAGATGTATACTTGCAAACATGATGCGGGTTGAAGGAACTATTGGAAAAAGTGGAGTTGAAACAATGATGGTGTGTAAACAAGCATCAAAAACATTTCTAATGCATGCAGCTTTATTGTGGACAATTAGTGATTTTCCAGCTCTATCACTGCTTTCATGGATGCGAGCACCAAAGGGAGATTGGTCATGCCCACTTGTAACCATAATACTTGTCCCAAATCGCGAACATAGTCGTATTCGTAAGATGTTGTTCCTTGGGTCATCAGACGTTTTTACCTCCTGATCATCCTTCCAAGAGATAAAGATCATTAATGGTTACAGAGGATGTATAGTTGCACTACTCCATTATCAGTGAAGAAAGAAATTAGGTGAAGAGCCTTTGGAATTAACAATGTATTTGGAAAGACAAAAAGAAAAAGAAAATGAAAGAATGATGGTCCATGGAAAAAAAAATCCATATTTTTGATTGTGTTGGTCGGTTGGGCAACAAAAATATTGAGGCACAATCTTGAGGGATGCACATAGAGAAGAATATTTGTGACAGTGTGCTTGGGCCTTATTGGATATTACTTGGAAAGTCCAAAGTTCATATAAATTCTCGTATGACTGTATTGAGATGGGGATACGTATAAGAGCGTCAACCTTCTTAAAAATTGTGATCAGGACATATCTATCTAGTAAAGCTGTTTCTCCTATACACCAGAATGAGAAAAAGTTATTTTTCACCTTCTTAAAGATGCCAAATTACAAAAGGCGTGTTCTTCCTAATAATCAACTCGGTGTTGTGGTTCTGGGCAAATTGAAGAGATGGATAGTAAAAGTAGTAAAGGTAAAAAAATGTAGCAGGATACAAAAGTAACGATGCTCATTTCATAAATGCATTACTTGAATCCAGGTTGCAGTCAGAAAAGGCTTACCAAGAATGTAGCTATTGCTTGATTAGATTGGAATAATTATTCGGCCACAGGTAGAAGGTTTTATACGAAGAAGCGATCTTGATAAGATGTGAAAGCAGAAGAGAAAGAAATCCTAGATATTGAACGTGGAGCTTAAAAGATTTTTCCTCCATTTTTTTTGATATATGACCACATTACCTATCCATTTGTTAGAGATGAAATGACAGCTTGGAGCCCAAACGCATTTGCGTTGATTGTATTCTTTTTTTATACAGAGAGGACTATGTGTGATTCAAGGGGCTTGTTCATATCAAAAAATCTTGAAGGATCAATAGTGTAGAGGTTTTTCAGCTGTAGATTGTTTGAACTTTATTTCCATATACCTCCTCATACGGTGAAGACAAAATTAAGTAGGTGGAAATAGAGGATGATGAGACATTCAAAGAGGAAGGTTGATGTTTCACATTTATTTCCTAAGACAGGTCATCCAATGGAAGTGAGAATATAAGGGAAGGCCAAGATTTTTAAACATGAGCAGCAGTTAGTTGATTTGAAGCACATCGATATACTTGGTTCAGTCAGGAGATGAAAAAGTAGAGGCATTTATCAAGTAAGCTAAAAAATAATCGTTTGTTTTAAACTTCTTTAGATGTTATGCTAATGTATTTCAAAATTCATTTCATTTGGCAAATACACATTGATTAAATTAACATTACATGCTTACAGGGAACATAAGAGCTTTAAACTGATAATCGTAATAAGGCAATGCCATGGGTAAAAACACAGGTCCATAGTAGAAATTTGGTGATTGGTTTAGTGAAAAGGTTAAAATATTGAAGTGTCCAATCATTAAAAATGCTAGGCTAAAGGGACTAAACTTTGTGGCAAAAAGATTACTGGATATTTCATTAATGGATATCGATTCATATGAAAGACACGGGATCCCCTTGTAAAAACTCATGAATAGTGGAGTGATGTTGTCAGAACACTGGATAGTTTTGCGAGTGCTAGGGACCAAAACCCTGTTGTGGAATGGTTCTCTATTACGAAATTATTCATGATACATTGAAAGTGATTATTGGGTTGCCTTTAGTGTTGTACTTTTAATTTGTGATTGGTTTCAATAAGAAGTTGATGAATATGGATTGACTTCGGGGATATTCAACAAAAAAGTAGTAAAGGATCCTTTTGTACTAGCATCTCAAGTGCTTCAAGTTTTTTATGTGGAAGACCCAGTGAGAAAAATGTTTATTATAGCCCAGAAACAAAAGTCCTGTGGATTTGTATGCTTTGGAGGAAGAGAATTGTCCTAATATGAAAGAGAAAGAAAACATTTTTGAGAGAGCCTAATGATGTATTAGTTCATCAGAAAGATTATGGATGTAGATGTAGATGGTTCTAGAGAAGATCTTCCTGTGTCTCATCGATGCTCCTTCCATTGCACAACATTCACAAGATTGAAGCTATGGAAACATCAGAGAAGAGGATGAACTTTTGATGATAATGATTTGGAATGGGATGGAGTTATGTATTGACAAGGATCTTGTGGACTTGTTCGAATACATCTGTTTTTTTTCTTTATAGTAGTAATGAATATCATTGAGTTGCATTAATATAGATACAGAGAATGTTGAGTGGACTGCATTTTCTCATTTCTTTTTGTTTCTATGTTTTTTTCATGTTATCGTTAAATTACTAAAACTTTTGGATTATTCGTTTTGGTAAGTCCTATTTCTCTCTTATTGATCATTTTCATTCTTCTTATTTTTGTTGTTTCACTAAGCAATTTCAATATATTAGTGGACCAGCAAATCAGTAGGTTCTTATCTCTTTATTAAGGTCCAACACTCCAGGTTCATATCTCATTTTTATGATTCTTTGAATACTTGTTCGCTATATCTCTCTTTGAGTACTTAATGTACATTCTATGAATGTGATTGATTGCAGAACATTTTATTGTGGACAGTAACAAACCTACTATGTGTGATTGTGGACAGTAACAGACTTGCTGCTCTCTCATAATTCTACCAATTGGCTTCCTAAAAACACTCTAAATCTTGTGTGTGATTGTGGACAGTAACAGACCTACTTAATGTGATTCAACTCTTTGTAATATCTTGGTGATTGATTTGTTTAAGTATTGCAGGTGTACACTGCCATACATTTTAACTTTTTAATTCTATTTTCACACAGGTTTGAATAGTCAAAAGTATTGAGCAACAAGAAACTTAAAAAAGAAACCAAAAAAGACACAAAGAGAACATTTGCTAAACCGGGGACCGTTATCATTCTGGCAAAATAAGAAACGACGGTTATTGACAACAAATGAAATATTAAGAAATAGAGTGCGAGAAATGACATCTGCTCAAATTAATTGGAGGACAACAATCAGTAGCACCACAATCTGAAGCAAAAAGACAATGGTCGAGGAGTTGGCCTTTGAAAATCATCCTGTCGAGGAGCTGCCGGTGGGCACCTTGTCGAGGAGCTTTCTCTGGTGCAGCCTGCGAGGAGCTGCCTCTTGAGCAACAAGCAAAGATTTTCCCTTTCGAGGATCAAGTGCAACTGAATGCTGTCCACTTCCCGAACAAATGATCAAACCTGGATAGAACAAGGTAACATATAACAGATACAAACCTATTTAAATGATTCATAATTTTTAAATTACATTTCTTGTATTTCTTATGGCGGAAGATGTTTCCAGTCCAAATGAAAGAGGTGAACGCAAATGCTGAATGTTCATGCCGGAAGAAGAATGCAATTTGATCACACTGAATAGTCAGAATCCAGCCTCATTGGTCCTACGGATGATGTTGTCATAGAGCTAAGTAGCTTCTAGGAACTTTGGTAGAAATGTGACTCTTTGCCATTGATATATAGTTTGGGAGTGGAGAATGGACAAGTAAAACGGATTTGTGGGATTATTCACCCAAGGTTTGTAGTTTACAATAATAACATTTGTAAAAGTATTTGACTCTATTGGCTAATGAAGGACACAAAAAATTAAGGGGAAAATATATTATTCTGAAGTGCGTACCATTTGGGCTATGGAACCCCTTCGAGATGCTGGAGAAGACATATAAGTGAACTAATTATTATGATCCATATGACAATGATGTAGTTCGAATGTGGCAAAAAACCCTGGTCAATTACAGAATGTCAATTTAGAAGGGCTCCTCAAATATTGGAATTATGAAAAATTACAAGGTGAAAAATGTAGTTCAGATTCCAAATTTTTTTAAAAGTAGCAGTTTATATAGCTCCTGATTTTTGCTACCTGTCCCCGCTTCTTCCCACCTAGGTGACCCCAACACTCAAAAGGATGTTAGATAAAAATAGTACCTCCATTCCTAGCTTCTATCTTCTTCCGGACTATTCTTTCTCGTAGGTGTCTTTTTAATCAGCAGGTGATCATTTTCATGCCCAAACTTAAAGCAATTAGAGCAAACATTGGCCTCTATCTGTAATTCAGACCTTACTAGAAAGACCCATAAGGGAGAAGCAAGTGTAACTATCTTCACCAAAAGTTTGAGAAATGTCAAGTCCAATGCCAATTGAAATATGATTCATTTCTATTTGTAATTCATACCTCTAGCATATTATGGTTTGTATACGGAACGCCTGATAACCTTCTCTCTGGATGATACAAAAGTAAAGCAAACCATATAGTAACCATCTGATACATAGGTTACTAAAGAATCTGGATAAAGGCCAAACACTGCTGTTATGACATAATTGTCCATAGGTGATATCGGTGTTGCTGAAATAATAGTATTGTTCTGCTTTACATGAGGCTGGTTTGGGTACTTTGGTGTAGTAAAGTAATTGATAATAGTAGATATTCTGCTTTATTTTTTCTTTTTACTCTCTTTCTCTATGTAATATTTTGCCAGCTTCATTTATTGTCGGAGTCACATGAATTTTACAAGACACCTAACAACGTATAAGATTGGATATTGAACAGATTTGTTATAAAGGAAAAATGGAATGTTAATAAAGAATGACAAACTAATATTGACTTCGTCTAGTAAACTATCTAACACTAATATACCTTCGATTAACATAAAGATTTCATTTCTTTGAAGAAAATGTCTGAAACAAATGCAAAGAATAAAAAAAAAAACTGACATGAATCCACCACACTGCTGGCAAAAAGAGTTTTCTTTAGTTCGTAATAAGCTGGTGAGTTCTCTTATACTTATTTTTTAATGAATTTTCTTTGGATCTCTTCCAGATGTGAGTTTATTTTTATAGATATTCAATTTGACTAGGAGAAAAGATAAGGAGACAGTATCATCTAAGGATCTCTATTGTGGTTGCATGAACAAGAAAAACCTGGGCGGGTGTACAAGCCTCAAATGAAGATACTAATAGTAAAATTGTATGTTGGGTCTAGTTTTAAATTTTTTTTTTTGTTGAGATCAATTATTTATTTCAAAAGATTGTGTTTGTTGGATCTTGCTTTGGTAGGCTGAAATGGAAAGATAAACTGCAAAATAAAAATAAGCATAAAATGGTGAGTATGTGATGGCATTTTCAATAGTCAGGGGTCCTGAACATCAGGGACGTCTAAAGGACTATATGGTGCAGGAGTTACAAAGACTATTTTTAAAAAAAAAGTTGGCAATAAGAAGCAACATAAGTGCAACAACTGATGGAATGCAGCAAGGCAAGAGAGGATGCAGAAATGGGAAAAAAATGGAGGAACAGAAGAAAAATGTGCGACAAGAAAGTTATTGCAGAGTTATTGCACAACTGAAGCATGCAAGATTAATTTATCCGAAATATGGCCAGCATTTCGAACTCCTTCACAAGAGAATCTACTTCTGTTCAAGGGGCTAAACAAGGTTTGTGTCGCTAATTCTATGTTTTATTGGTTTTGTTGTTGCTCACTTGCTATAGGATTAGAATGGAATAGTATACTATTGAGCTTAGGAAGTGGGGAAAAAGTAGGCAGAGGATCAGTAAATGATGATTCATGAGTTTAATGTCTTGTTGGTTGTTTGGTTTTTATGAGTTGCTGCTTGTTCTATGATAGTTTAAATGTGGAGTTGCCCTGCTTTTGTAGTCTGGTTCATGAGTTTTCTGGTGGGCTTGTAGCCTAGTAGAGGACTAGTTGTTAGATTTATGATTTTTTTTATACTTGCTGCTTGTAGTCTGGTTCTTCTGATTTCTTGTTTATGTTATTTAAACATGTCTCTTGTAGCATGATAGTGTTGTTTCTATTGCTTGTAGTCTCGAATCTTGTTTCTGCTGCTGGTCTATTTTGTTTCTGCAGCTGCTTTCTTGTTTCTTCTGCTGGTCTATCTTGTTTCTGCAGCTGCTCTCTTGTTTCTACGGATGGTGTAGTTGTAAAATTATATATAGGTGTTGAAATCCTAGCCTTCCGTGATGTTTAGTGAGACAAACGTAGTAAGCTAATTATGATGTAGTTCTGGTCTCTTGTTTCTGTTGCTGCTTGTAGAAGTGTTAATGAAGCTAGAAGTGAATGTTAATGCATGTCTTGATTTCCAAGCTTAGGTTGAACAATTCTAAAAAGCAATGCATTGTTGTAACTACATGTTACTTGTTAATTCCAAGATTTGAGGTTTTCTAAATTATTTATATTTTTTACTGATTGTATGTAGGTGACCGAAAATGGAAGAAGGCAATGAAAGCAATGGTGAAGACTTGACATAGGAGTTGAAGTATTATGATGTAAAACTTCATGATGTTCTAGAAATCAAATATTTTGAAGATTGAAAATTCTATGGCATGTGTTCACATTTTTTAATGCTATAAAAAAGATTGTATATTTTGCTTTAATGATATTAGATCACGGATCATTGAATTCTAATTATGGTAATGAACATTTATTCTCGTTAACGGATTTATGTGTATGTTTATGTTATAAAAATTATTTCATGAAGATTTAGTATATAGAAGGTTATATATAGCTACTATTATGCATTAGAATTGTTTCAAATAGCAGGTAATAATCGTTGCAATAGGCATTAAGCAACAGTTCTAAATTTTTTTAAAAGTGTTGCAATACCCTATAACAACCGTCGCAATAGAGTAAAATGGTAGTTGAATTGAAAAATACTGTAGTCATAGCCTTAATAGAACTGATGCATAAACCTCTATTAAGATGGTTAAAAATCATATTAATAGGTACATAACCGTTGGCAATTAATTCAAATGAGAATCGTGGCAATAGGTCAAATGTATGGCTACGGTTATATGAACTGTCGCACAGAACCGTAGAAATAGCTCTATTGCTACGCGATCTATAGTAGCAGTTGATGTAACCGTAGCCTTAGACCTATGGCTACGGTAGTAACATCAATTGCAACGATAGGTGAACCGTGACAGTAGACAAAATTTCTAGTAGTGTTTTTATTTGACTTGAATCATCATAAACTTTAAATTATGTCAAAGAGAGAGACACGGATTTCTAGGAATTGGATCAATAGGATCAGGGTCATGCTCCATATCTGCTGCAAGAAAATCCTCTATTTGTCACATATATTGCTCTAGTCACGTAATCAAGAGAAAAGGTGGATTCTCTTGAAGTATGAATTCTTATGTACATGAATCCTCCTTTGCTTTGTTACGAGACTAGAGCGAATCGTATCTTTCTATAGGGACTAGAAAGTCATGTCTCTCTCATTCACTTAAAACACAAACTATGATGACTCAAGTTAGACAAAAAATGACTAAACTTAATGATAAAAAGAACATGTACGGCGTAGAGCCTAAAATATAGGATTAGTAATTATACATTGACGTAGCTTGAGAATGATTATATTAATATAAAATTGAATTATATTAATTATGTAGGTTCAGGTCCCCAGCATTAAGATCCCGCATAGATTGGTTTCCAATACATACTCAACAACATTAGTGCTGAGTCCTCATACATTAAGGACAATAGACATGTTTATTTCTGTTTCTGTTTTGATCAGGACATGCCCTAAATACCCTAGGTAGTTAGAGACTTTTAGACATAGTTTTTGATTTAGCTTTAACATTTGAATGAATGTTCAGTATAACTTAACACTTAGAAGTTTATTATATATTCATATCAGTATTTGGTATTTCCCATCTTCCAGTTATCTCATGATTTAAGATTCTGCATAGTATCTTTTATTCATTTGTTTTAGTATGCTTATAATATGTCAGCTAAGGGTTTGCTATGGGTCACTCGTGATACTAGGTCCCGTGTTTATGCCAAGGGTAGCCTTGGGGCGTGGTAGTTGTCCCATCAATACACACAAAGATTCATGAATAAAGTTGGTAAATATTATTATTTCTTGTTTTTACTAAGATAATGTAACGACCTGTTTAGTCGTTTTGAGCAGCAGATCTTATTTCTGGAAAAACTGGCCGAGTCGACGGACCCCACGACGAACCGTCATGGGCATGACGGACCGTCGTGGGGGTCTCGTTCCAAAACACTTAGAAATTAGAAAATTTTGGGGTTACTGAGATCGACTATCTGAAGTCACGACGACATGGCAGGACGGGGACCGTCGCAGGCACGACGGCCCGTCACAGGACTTTTTACTAAAATCAAGTCTTGAATCCTGTGATGGAAGCCAGCCGGACAGAACGCGCAGGCGCGACGGGCCGTAACCGGCTGCGTAATCCAGGCGGGTCGGATTCCTGTTAAGTAATTTTAGGGGCGTTTTGACTATTTTCCTGCTTAATTATTAAAGTAGGGGGTTAATGTTAATAAGTCTAATTAATTGGGGGTTAAAAAGGTAACCGGTAAGTTATATTAGTGGGTAATTATTTGCCATGGTTATACTTAATTAGTATGCTAATTAGGGTAAAATAAAGAGGGTTGAATAAGGCGAAAAAAGAAAAAAGAACAGAGAAGAGGAGGGAGAACGAGTAGAGAGGAGAGTGAAACGAAGAGGATAGCAAGGATTTGAAAGATAGCTGTGGATGAATTTCGGTGGAGTAGGTATGGTTTTTATAATATTCGTAGTAAACTCTAATAGCGAATGATATGTGTTGGGTTGTAATGTTAAAGTCTTCTATATGCTTATGTATGCTTTGTATGAAGTTGATTATACCATTGTGATAAAATAGCATGATGAAGCTATTGAATCCAAAATCTTGAAAACACCTTGTTAAGGATGATGCCCTTGGTATAAAAAGAAGGCTTGATGAAACTTAAAGTAAGGGGTGAGGGAGCCTTGGTATAAAAAGAAGGTTGATGAATAATAGAATGAGATTAGTGGGAGCGTGGTCACGAACCGACACATAGTATTAGGGGGACCGGGTGTCCCACGAACCGTATATGTAGTATTAGGGGGACCGGGTGTCACGAACCGGACACGTAGTATTAGGGGATCGGGTGTCAGAAAAGACACGTAGAATTAGGATCGGTGTCACGAACGGACACGTTCGAATTAGGGGCATCGGGTGTCACGAACCGAACTTAGAAATTAGGGATCGAAGTGTCACATACCGACACACGTAGTAGGGGAGCGGAGTGCACGTACCGACTACAAGAGGAATAAAGATAATGAATCTTGAAAGATGTTAAATACTCAATCTAATGAACCTAATCCCAAATTTGTATGGTATTGAGGGCTTGAGTCCTCATGTGTGAACTTGGCGGTACTTATAAATGATTATAGAACTGTTGTTGCTTTAATGTTGAGTATTATCGTGATTTACGATATTCTCTGATATATACTAATTTCTATTTTGAGTTGGCCGATGATACCTACTCAGTACTCGTGTTCTGTACTGACACCCTACTGCATGTTCTTCTTTGTTATATGTGGATTGACAGAAAACATACCGTCGTCTTCAGCTTCAACCGCAACTCTAGGCAGTCTTCCTACACCGGGTTTTAGGGTGACTAACGCTTCTAGCTGGACCGGATTTCTCCTTCATGTTGATGGCCTGAAGTTACGGAATGGACTAGGCTTTTGTTATTTTAGTTCTTAGAATACTCTTCGTTTAGTAATTTGTCATAGATGTTCTTTGTGGTGATGACTTCCAGATTTGGGAAATAATTAGATGTGTGAAATTTTAGAAGTAATTGAATTGGTTTGTTATTAATGAGTTTAAGGTCTTCCCCATTACTTTCTGTTGATATTATATTGAAATGTCAGGGTTAGATTGGTTGGTTCGCTCACATCGGAGGGTAAGGTGGGTGCCAGCGCGGACCGTTTTGGGAGTGCAAACTTGGAGACAGAGCATTGGTTCGTCGATAATCACACAAGAACAGGTCTTTAAGAGTCTAAGGAACGGTAGGGGCGCCTTTACTTTTCTTTGAGAGGGATATAGGATTAAGAAAATTCCCTTCCTCCGTTCTTTCGTGCTATACTGGTCCAATTGGTATCTAGGTGATACAATTGGTAGTGACCATCTTCACTCTATGAGCAGATGTTAGAACTAGAAGACAACCAAACGACTGCGCCAATACCACATCGGCAAGACAAGAAGCGTCTGAGCCAGGCCACGGGGCTGTAGCTCGAAGAAGAAGTAGTGACAAGAGCGTGGAAGGGGCGTGGGAGGACGGTCCTTAGAGGAAGAGGACAAGCACCTAGCCCATATGGTTACTAGGGCGGATTGACTCCTCCACAACTGAGGAAAGCTGGTAAGAGAGGGTGCGGATGGGCGAATTGAAACAAGGGCAGAATGGAGGAACTGCCACCACAACCTACCCCAGAAATGATCAATCCGGTTCGTGCTTATCTAGTGGGTTATCTGATCAGGGCCAGACGCCTCCAGTTTTTCTGCACCAACACCTCCTGTTCGGAGGTACAACGTCAGTTAGAACGTACTATAGATAATAATTTTCACAATTTTCCTTTGTGAAATTAGAAATATAACTTTGTAAGTAGCGAACTTATCTCCTAGAAAATATAAAAGAAAAGGGAAAATATGAAAAAATATTTCAAAAATCTATCTTGAACTTTGACTAATTCAACTAATTTTAACAATGAAAAGAGATTAAAAAATTCAGTTAATGTAAAATAAAATTAGTATCATGTTTCATGTTCTTGAATCAAATCAAGTTCTTTTTTCAAAAAAACAATTAAATGTTTTTGAATATTAACTTCTAAAGTATATTGTGATTTATTCATGAAAATGTGTGTAAATATGGGTCAATCTATTTTTAACCCAATCCATTGGTCATCTATTTCCTTTTTTATTTTTAATTTTAGGGTAAGGGATGATGAAATGGGGGGAGGCGATAATATGGGGAGAAATTGAATCCTCACTAGGTGAATTTCTACTATGATTTCTTTGGATGGGAAATCAAACGAAAATCCTAGTTATTCACATTTATGACATTTTATCATCATATATATTCACAATTTACAATATTAGTACACCAAAAAATTGTAAGTTTTTGCTCTTGTGAGTAGAAGAATATTTAAAATAAGTAGAGAGATATAGAGTAAGCTTCGTTTGTATTTTTCTATTTTTTATTCTTGAGACAATAACAACTTTAAAAATGAGTTAATTCTGACATTATTCAACGGAAATATTTTTTTGCCAAAAAATCTCATACAAGAAAGGATACTTTGAAATAAATCTTCTTGAACCATATATAATTAAGGATAGGAGAGGTGATACCTTTATTTCTAAAGTCAGCATAGGCAGTAGAGCAAGAAAACATGTCATTGTTGCTGAAATTCCAACTAAATATGAAGACACAAGTTTAATATTCCTTCAATAGCATTCCAGAATCTTTTGCTACCTAGNGCACTACTATGGCTCCCCAGATGGATGCCTCATTGGAAATAGGCACGTTTCTCGATTGACCACAGGGCCTATAATGACAAATGATCACACAGAAATTTTCAGTAAGTTTGAAATTGAAACCTCCAGTCTTCAAGGGTGTGAATCTGAGGATGCCTAGATTTTTAGGTTTATCTGTCATACTATACACAAGATGGGTATGTAGAACGGTTGGTGGTTCGAGTTTGTGATTATCAGTTTCAAGGGAACGCCAAAATGTGGTCGCGGTCATGTTGAGTGTCAACACAACAAGGACCACCATTGACTTGGGCATCATTCTCTAGCTTGTTTATGGAGAAGTATATCCCCGGACTTTGAGGATAGGAAAGAGATGAGTTCTTGAGCCTAGAGCGAGAGGAGGATGTCGGTTACTGCATGAGGCTATGTTTCGCGCATTATCAAGGTATCCACCCAACTATGTTCAGTCCACAAGAGGGATTTGCCGTTTTGTGAAGGGTGTGAGGTCAGAGTAATGCGATTCAGCCTTACAGGTAGCGGCTACGGCAAAATCCTTTCAAGAAGTGGTAGACTTCGTGATAGAGGGGAAGGAGTGAAGCCAGATGACTTCACCATGGCATGACATCAAAAAGGTTCGAAAGGGGAGTGTGAGTCTATTGTATTATAAAAACATATGTACAATATCATTTAATTCTTTTTATTTCTGCTTAACATAGACTATCACAATATTTTCGAATCCGATGACTCGTTAAAAGGGATACACTCTCAGGGTGCCCAAAGGCTATGAGTTATGTAGAATTATTGTTTAAGAGGCTTCAAAAATACATTAATAAAATGAATCAAGGCTTTATATAAGAATTTAACATAAGCATAATTCACTTGAATTATATAGATGGTGGTAGGTTACGCAAGATGGAACCTTGGTGCTCTTATTTAGAGGTGAAGGGTAAAATAATCAATAAGAAGTTGAAATGAAAACAATGATTATAGATAGTATGATGCTGCCTCCTATTTTTTCATAAGATATAGATGATTTTAAAATAAATATTTTACTAAATATGAAAAGATACCTGTTTGTGGAATGGAAAGACGAGATCTTATCCCTGTTACTCAATAATAAATAAGCTTCTTTTTTAGGTTAAAAGGGTCTTCTTGAATCTAAGGAAAAAAATTAGAATTTAGAGAATTTAACTTCATTTTTAGCACCAAACATTTTTTTATGGTATATGAGGATGTATATCAAATTATTTTAATGTGTAAATTTTATTAAGGAACTATGTTGAATCGTTTGCAGAAGGTAGTTCATTCAAAAATGACTCTACAATCTTAGAAAAATCCAGTCATCTAAGAATAAAATAAAAATGAACCACTAATAGTATTAGATAAAGAGAAAAAGATGGTGAATAGAAAGAACTTACACCTTGCTGAATCATTGATTTATATTTTAAAAAAATCTATGAGACGATTCAGGGTGAAAATGAATTTTGTCATGGTCACATACGTCCTCCTTTTCACTCATGTGAGTTCTCTTATCTCAGCCGCCACAAATGGAAGACATAGAGTGTGTTGTGATGAGACAAGTAGAACACAATTATATATATAAAATAAAAATGGGACCTTAGGGTTTCTTGAAGATTCAACTAACTATGCTAAAATGACTTTTCAACACTCAATTTGCAAACTAATCCGAAGTCTTAATTTATTGGCGCAAAAGATGTCATTTATCATTTAAAGTTAAAAAAATGTAAATCCTTATACCAAGGTCTTAAATAATATTAAATATTTTCTACCATAACATCTCAGCCTCAAAGTCTTAAATTGAAAATTAGTTTTTCCATCTTCAAAGTTTAAATTACACGATTTAAAAAAAAAAACAAATAAATTTCTTCCCTTCCAAAGATCTTGATTTTTCCACTTTCAGATCCTTTGTTCAGCAAAAAGTTTAGGTCATTCATCATTAAATTACTCTCCAATGATAAAATAATTCTCTACTTCATCTATTATATTATTGTTAGTTTCAACCATTGTTATTCAATTCATTCATTGTTATATCTAATTAATTTTTTCATTGTTGTTAAAGCTCAAGCACTTTACCAACGATCATCGACTACCCTCTTTGTCACGACCCAAAACGAGCCGCGAGTGGCACCCACACTTATCCTACGATGTGAGGAACCCAACCAATTCAATCCCAACCATTTCACCATACATAAACAGAAAATATGCGGAAGACTTAAAAAACTCCTTAACGAAATCAATTAAATAACTTCTAAAGTTTATCACAGTACTATACCAAAACATGGAATAGTATAGACAAGAACATCTATGCTCAAATCTAAATCTAAGAGATCTAAGAAAATAAAATAAGTAAAGAGTGGTCCACTGTCCGCGAAACCTTCAAGGACATAACGACGCGAGGAAAGAAGCCAGTCCGAGCTAGGAACAATAGCACTCACCCTGAATGAAATATGATTATGCATGAAGTCTGGCTTTTAGAGTGGCGGTTCTTTTGAGTCGAAGTCGATGGCAGTTTGATGCACTCCCAAAAAGAACAAGAAAAGAAAACATTACAAGTAGGGTCAGTTACGACGGCACAATCATAAGTGGGTATCATGGCCAACTCAAAATAGAAAGAAATATATATCAGATAATAACATACAATCGAATACCATATCAAACAGATAAACAACAACATAGTCCCATAACCATTGGCCACCACCAAAGGCACAAAAACTATGAGGACTCATGCCTCCACACCATACGGCATTGGGAAAATAGGTTCTTTAAATATGAGTGTTTAACATGCAAGATTCATGCTTTTGTACTATCCTGGTGTCGGAACGTGACACCCGACTCTACTACGTCCTAGGTGTCGGACGTGACACCCAAATCCTAATACTACGAATCCTGGGGTTGGAACTGGACACCGATCCACTACTACTAGCTTTGGGGTGGGTCGGAACGTGACACCGATCACTACTAATTCTGGTGTCAAAAACGTGACACCCGTCATTACTACTATCCTGGTGTCAGAACGTGGACACCCGATCCATTAACCTCATTCTTTTGTTCATCAAGCCTTCTTTTAATACCAAGGCATAATCATTAACAAAAGAGGGTTTAGGTTTAAGCTTCACAACCTCATCTTCCCAACCATGACGATTTACATAATCTAACATCATGCAGCATACAATTAAGCATATAGAGACTTTACAATACTACCCCTACATATTCATACCCCAAGTAGTAATTGAATTAGTAACATTAATTCCTAACTTTATAATTATAAGCATGAATTAGTCCAGAAACTACCGCCTTAAAAAATTTAATTAGAAATCCGACCCAGTTAGGTTACGAGCCTGTGACGGTCCGTAAGGCATGTTCGCACAAAGTTTCAGGAGAGTTAATTATGTGAAGGAAATATTTTATGACGGTCTGTCGTGCCAAACGAGTCACTTCTGCCATTCACGTAGTGACGTTCAGAGAGTCGATATCAGTACTCAAATTTTCAGGATCTAAGTGTTTTGGAACGAGACACCCCCACGGGCCGTTTGCGCCCATGACGGTCCGTCGTGTGTTGATCCGGACCGACAGTTACCAGAAATAATAAACTTATGCTCAAAAACGAATAAATAGGGTTCATTACAATAGATACCAATTTACCCAACGTTCGTCCTAGAACGATCACAAAAAGAAAACAAGGCGAAAAGGTAGTAACCTGAATCTGTGTGAAAAGGTGCAAGGTATTTTTCTTGAATCAGGCCTCATACCCAATTTGGACTCTTAAAACTGGGTCGATTCTTCTATTGAACTTTGCTGGATGCAGTCCCTTGATCTCAACTGAGGATTCTCGACAGAATGGAACAGGCTCATCCTCATAACACAAATATCATCAAGAAGACTGAATCCCAACGAATAATGTAGTGTCCATTCCCCATGGTACCTTTTAAAGCATAGACACAGGAAATACCGGGTTCACCCCTGGACAGTCCTGGGGCCAAGGCTAATTATACGCTACTCCCCCCACGCGCTTCAGAACTTTAAAATGGACCAATATACATCGGACCAAGCTACCTCCTTACCAAACCGCATCACCCCTTTCATGGGGTGAACCTCAGTAATAATTGTTCAAACTCCATAAACTACAAGTCTCTAACCTTTCGATTTGCAATCTTCTGCCTACTTTGAGCCGTTAAAGATTTCTTTGAATGCATTTTACTTTATGTAACGATTCCCTCAGAAGGTCAGTACCAAAGCTCTAACCTCGAATGCCATCAAAACACCCAATGGAGAGACGACATTGCTCCCATACAGCGCCTCTCAAATGGTGCGCCATATCAATAATTGAGTGATAGCTATTGTATTGTATGAGAAAACTCTGCTAAGGGTAAGAAAATATCCCAATGACCACCACAATTCTATCACACAGGCACGAAGCATTCCTAAAAAAAAAAGGAATAGGGAGAGAAGAAAGAAAAGAGGTCTTATGCGGTAGGAGGGTGAAAGGATTCACGAGGACTAAGATACAACTTAGTACCTAATTCGGCATGCAATGTTTCAAAACTTCAAGTAAAACGCGTACTCTATTGATATAAGGAAAGGGAACTCCATTTGCCAAAGAACAATTTCTGAGATGAAAGTGTGGCTACGTCCGGCTTAAAGTCACCTTGGACGGAATGAAATGAGCAGGACTTAGTGAATCTGTCAACAATTACCCGAATGGAAAATGGAGTCATACTCTACCCATGTTCTTTGGAAGACCAACCACGACAGTACATGCAATTCTCTCCCGTCAATTCAACCGCCGAATGGGATGCTCTGAAAGATTGTCCTTCAATGCCTCTGTGTTCATACTTTACTGCTGACAATTCGGGCATTTGAGCAACAAAATCAACACTGTCCAGCTTAATCCTATCAAAACAAAATGGTTGCTTTAGATCACGATACATCTTGGGTGACACCAGGGAGGATGTATAGAATACCATGAACTATGAGCCTCTGTAGAATAGTGTGAATCAATCATTCGACACGGGGAGGTACACATACCCCTTCCCTAATTCTCAAACCCACATTCCTTCATCGATTTTTGCTCTTGAGCCTCTCTTCGCAACACCTTATCTCGGATCCGGATCAGTTTCTCATCGGTTAAACGCTTTCATTTAACCTTATCAAGAAAGGAAGAATCTTGCTACACACAGGACAAAAATCATCCCTGTCTCATTTACTTCTTTGCCTCATTAAAGTAATTAGCCGAAAGTCTGAACCCCTAGCCAATGGCGTCCTAGAAACCTGCCAAAGGGTAGAACTTCCATGCTCCCTGCCTTTCTACTGTAAGCATCCTGCTACACAACACCCCCCCCTTAGCTTTTCCTGATGATACAAGAGGGATATTCATGTCCTGTCAGTAGTGCCATCCCATCTCCTCTGTCTCAAATTCATATTCTTTATGGTAAAGAAAGAAATGTTCGTAAACTAAGGATGATCCGCATATTAGACTTCAATTTAACCCCATATAGATAATTGTCATTGTTTAATGCAAACATATGCAGCCAACCCAAATCGTGGGTGCGGATAATTCACGTCATGCACCTTTTAAATTGCTCGAGGGCATAAGCAATTACATCTTCTCTTGCCATAAGCACTGCACCCAAAACTAGATAGCGAGGATCACAATAAACATGTTGAATTCCTACCGTCCACACGGCAGGGTAAGAATTGGTTTCAGTAGTCAAATCAAGGCTTGAGTTGAGAAAAATTTCTTCACATTCGTTCCCGACATACAAATGGAACACCGCTTAGTCAAATTTGTTAAATCGGGAAGAACAGAAGAAAAAAAAAAAGAAAAATCCCTTCACAAATCGACCGGTAGTCAGCTAGCTAAACCAAGAAGCTCCTTGACCTCTGTACAAATTGTAGGTATTCACCAAGTCATCAGCGTCAATCTGAAAGGATCCACCATCACTCCATCCTTAGAAACCAATGTCGTAAGAAGGATGAACTAAATACTAGCCAAATTCACACTAGAGAATTTGGCACACAAATCTTTTCTCCCCACATTTCCAATACCATTCTACAAGTGCTCCTGAAGTGTCTCGTTCCGCTCTTGAGTATACCAGTATTCATTCAATAAACAAAACAATGACAAAGAGATCCAAATATGGTTAACAATACCATCATCCGACCATGAAAGCAGTCGGGGGCATTCGTACGTCCAAAAGACATTACTAAGATTCATAATGGCCCATACTTGGTTCGACAAAAGCAGGTCTTTGGCACATGTGCTGCCGTTCGTATTTTCAATTGATGATAACCAGATCTCTAGTCGATTTGAGAAGGTACCAAGCACCTTGTAAACTGGTGACACAAATCATCATGCGAGGAAGAGGCTACTGTTATTAACAGTTACTTTATTCAGTTTCCTGTAGTCTATGAACATCCAAAAAACACGCATCTTTGCTTCACAAAAAAACCAGAAGAAGCCCAAGGGGAAGCGAGAGCGTCTAATGAAAAGCCTTTCCCTAAACCAACTATTGAAGTTGGCCTTTTGCTCTCTTAAATTAGCGGTGAGCCTCCATAAGGGGGTATATGAAAATGGGGCGAGTACCTGGTTACAGATCAATGCAAAAGTCAATATCTATATCTGCTGGCAGATCAGGAAAGGTCTGCAGGAAAACAATACAGACAAATAGGACTACGAAACGACTCCAATTGAAGGTATTGGGTTAGAATCGTCCCTGAGGTGTTGTTGGCAGAAAGACTAAACTCCTTACTAACCATTCTTGTAGCACGAAGAAAGGAGATGATAGAACTGGAATTACAAAGTTTTGTAGTAATCTCCCACACAACGGATCTGTCCCAAGGGCTTCGCCAAAGTTCCAGAGTTTTGGCATTACAATCTAATGATTGCAAAGTTTTGGAGAAAGCCAAAAGTTCCATTTACCCAGAATTACAACGATAAAATCAACCATTTCTAAAGATAACCAAGTCTACATGGAGTATTGCTCCCCCAAAAGTCACCAGACAAGGACCTTATATACCCTTTTCAATATCCAGACTCACCACAGGCGTAAAGTACAAACAAGACAGGACGGAATGTCAAGCAATTCACAATGTAAGTAAGGACAAGCTAGAAAGTGAGGAAGACTATCAGATGAAATGTTTGCCGGACAGGATACAAAATACAGAAAGAAGAAGCCATTGCAATCACAAACCAAAAGATTACCTGTGTGATAAACACACATCAGAGTCTGATCTTCCGAGACGGGCCCAGGAAAAGCGTAACAATGGGCCCTATCACCTTCCTGCATGTGCCCATACATGTTTCGGCAGTACAGTTCCGTCTTGCCCGGCCACCCGGTTGGTTTGTGACCACCACGTTTCCTCCAGAATGCGGCCCTCTTTTCATGACCAAACCTTACTCTGACTTTGAGGGTCTGTAACTCTGTTGTAGTCAATACTCTGCAATATGTCCAAGTCCCCACATCCATAACACTCTCTGGGTTTTCACGCATTTAGGTCTCTGGAACGACAGAGTCTGGGGTGTAACCCTCCAAACTCAAAAGAATGTTGACCGGGTCTGCCAGTAGGACCCCGCTAAAGCCCTGTAGTGAAAGACTGGGAATAGGTCGGGCTGGATAACCTCCTGAACTCTTTGCCCTCTGAGTGAGAAACACTACCTAAAACTCACCTTCCTTACGGAAACTTCTTAGGTTGACTTGATGCCCTGGTTGAAGTCATATGGCTTCACTCCCTCACACCCTCTATCCACAAAGTCTACCACTTTCCAGAAGAAAAGGATTAGCTGGCCATGTTGCAGTAGATACTGTAAAGGTGGGATTGTGGAATGGAATCTGAAAAATTACTCCTCTTAGGCCTGACCTCCATCCCTTCACAAAACGGCAAATCCTCTCTTGTGGACTTGAAGCAACGGTTGGGTGGAAACCTAGATAATGCACGCAACTAGCCTCATACGCAGTGACCGAACATTGCTTGCTCTAGGGTAGGAACTCATATCTCTCTATCCTCAAAGTCCGGGGGGGGGTCTATACATTCTCCATAAACAAGCTTAGTAGAGAATGTGCCCAAGTACCTAAGTGGTAGCTGTGCTGGTGGTGACCACTCAAACATACGATCGCACCACTTTTTGGCGTTCCCCGAAATTGACAGGTCCAAATTCGACACCAAATCGTTCACGATGCCCATCTGGTTGTCTTAGTTTATGAACCAATCGACTCTAGAAAATCATAGGGCATCCCAGATTCTTCACCCTTGAAGACTGGAGTTTCAATCAAGAACTACTGTCGAAAATTTCGTGCCTGATCAACTTGTCATTATAGGCCCACTGTAGGCAATCGAGGGGAGGAACGTTGCCTATTTCCAATGAGGCATCATGCGGGAAGCCACAGCAGCATGAATGCTCTACCCCGGAACCTGAGGTGTCTGGCCCCTGCATAAGATACCCGCTACCTAAGATAAGCAAGAAACCTGATAATCATCTCTGGGGTAGGTGGGCCTAATTGGGGGGAAGGGAAGCCACGTCGGCAATTGCTTAAGTAAATAATAAACAAATCTCTACTAATTCATCAAGTAGGTGGAGGAGGAACCGCCCTTTACTAGATGGGCCAGGTGCGTGTCCTCTTCCTCTAGAGGATTTGTCCTCCGCCGACCGATACCAAAGGCCTCTCGCTACTGCCCCTTTCGAGCTACAGCCCCAGTGGCTTGGCTCAGACCACATCTTGTCTTGCCGGGGATTTTGGTGTTGGCGCAGTTGTGGCTCGAGTTCTAATCATCTACGAAAAGAGTGAAGATGGTTAGATACCAAGTTGTATCCAGGTCCTGAACCAAATGGATCCAAGTAATAGCATGAAAGAAAGGAAGAATGAATTTTTCCGAAGTCCTATAGACTCTCAAAGAAAAGTAAGGTGTGTCCCATACCGTTCTCAGGAATCTACTAGACGGTTCTTGTGTGATGAGACAAAACGAACACCAGAACAGGAGGAGGGAAGAAAAAAAAGCGTGGAAAAGAAAAAAACCAACCGTCAGAAGAGAGGGACAACAAAAGCCCTGATCTGACGCCTACTTATGTAGCGAAAAAACAACCAATATAATCCCAACATTGCAACCATAAGAATAGAAAAAATGACGGAAGACTGAAAACTCATTAACGAAATCAATTAAATAACTTCTAAAGTTATCAATTACTACCCCCAAAACCTGGGAAGTCATCATCACAAGAACAAATCTATCCCAAATAATTACTAATCTAAGAGTATCTAGAAACTAAATAAGTGGTAAAAAGAGATGGTCCATGTTGTCAAAACTCTTCAGACATCAAGACGCGGAAGGAAGAATCCAGCCGAGCTAGGAACAATAGACCTCACTTTGAAATCTGATAATGACTAAGTCGTGATAGAGTTGCTGTGAGTCAAAGTCGATGGCACGTGTGCGTAAAGAATAAAACCCAACGAAAAGAAAGACAAAAAAGGAAAAGGGAAAAGGGGTAAGGAAGAGAAAAAAGGAGTGGATGTGGGATGTGTGACAGGGGATGTAAGCGACGGAAAAATAAAAACGTAGAAAGCAAGATATAATAAGATAAATACATTAAAATTAGACTACCAACCCAACAGAGAAAAACAACAAGACCAAAACATGCGTCACCAACCAAGCACAATTATGAGGAATCATGCTCCAACATACTCATTTGGGAAAATGGGTTCTTTACATCTGAGTATATAACATGTTCAAGATTCATTCTTTTTACATCCTGGTGTGGAACGTGACCAGGACACACGAGCATCTACTACTACCTGGTGTCGGAACGTGACACCCATCCACTATACTATTCCTGGTGTGGAACGTGACACCGATCCACTACTACTATCTGGTGTCGGAACGTGACACCACGATCAACCTAATACTATCCTGTTTCGGAACGTGACACCCGATCCAGATTACTACTATCCTGGTGTCGGAACGTTGCACCAATACACTACTACTATCCTGGTGTCGGAAGTGATCCACACGATCCATTACTACTATCCTGGGGAAGAAAGGGAAACATCATAGAGAAGTTAAAAGCATGAGGTGAGTGATATAAAGAAGTGGTTTATAAAAAAGGAAAGAATCATTAACAACAAAGAGGGTTTACGTTTACGCTCTAAAAACTCATCTTCCTAACCCATTCGATTACATAATACATCATGCAAGCAACAATTAAGCATATTAGAGACTTTAACAATACTACCAGTAAGTAAATATGATTCGCTCTAGTAAGAGTTTACTATGAAATAGCATAATGAATAAAACCATAACCTACCTCCACCGACAAAAGAAGAATCGTAATCAAGCAAGCTACTCCTCAAGGTCTTTGCTTTCTCTTTTCTCTCTCTTTCTCGCGCTCGGTCGTCCCGCTCTCTGTCTATTTGTCTTATTCAAACCCTTTTTCTTGGACACTAAGCAGGCAGAGAAGGAAGGACAGAACAAAAGAGGATATAAGAACCAAGGGGGATTTGCAAGTTGAGAGCCTATAACCCCACGGAAGGGAAGGAGGAATAGTAAGTCCACGTAACTTTATATTATAAGAAAGGAATAGTATCAAAAACGCCCCTTACAACTTTTTTAACAGAAATGACCAATAAGGGTACGCCAGCTGTGTTGTGACGGTCCCGTCACGACGTTGTGATGGTCCATACGCATGTCGTCACAAGTTCAGAGAGTTAATTCTGTGAAAGATTTGGTGACGGCTCCTTCGTACCAACGATGGTCCGTCCTACCATTTCCGTCGTGAGTTCAGAGAGTCGATCTCAGTAACTCAATTTTCAGGATTATAAGTGTTTTAGAACGAGACACCCTCGGACGGTCCGTTCGCACCCATGACGGTCAGTCGTTTGGATCCGGTCTGACCCAGACAGTTTTACCAGAAAGAAAACTCTACTGTCAAAAAAACGATCTTAACCTACAACAGGTCGTTAAACTCTTTGTGTGATTGATTGGATTATTGAACAAAGTTATATATAACATATCTGCATTCCTGGAACGAGGAGGCATCAATATCCGGGTTGGAGTCAGATATATTTCCTATTCAATTAATTTTTTTTTGCTCATGAGTAATCAATCCACTTAGTAGAGAAGGACGAATAGTGAGCAGGAGGCGACGGGGGCGGGGTAGATCGGAGTCGGGCATCAAAGGGGATGCAAGAAACGGTGGGCAGAGGCAGGGTAAAATCGGGGGCGGGTAACAAGGGGGAACTCCCTAATGACGGTTTTGGACTTGTTTCCAAGATCCGTTGTGAGTTTTTGTCCCATAATTCGTAAATTTTCCATAGAGTTGTGACTTTTTCTATAGTGGGACTTATGAGAAAGGTGTGCAGGGGGAAAAGAAGGAAAAAAAAAAAGGAGTGCTGGAAAAAGGACCGGGGGGGGGGACGAGAAAGTAAGGGAGCGGGTGAGCGAAGGGGGAGACAAGCGGGGGCGGTGAACGATGAGGAAGAGCGAGGAGCGAAGGCGCGAGGAGATCCATAAGAAGGAGGAAACAGACAAGGAAGCCGAGGAGCACGAACGCGAAGCATGAGCGAACCGGCGCCAAGAGGGAAGGGGGGGTGGGGCCCCTTAATACCCTTCGGCTCTCCCACCCCGAACCTCACCTGCAGCCTAACCCGCGGAACCGAGCCGTCGACCAAGGGCAGCAAGCCGGAGAGAAACTCAGTCCGGACGCCTCCTCTGGGCGAACCACAGTGCGCCCCGTCGGAAGCCCCTTGCAAAAGCCAATAAGAGCGGCACAAAGGACCAAAAGAGCGGGGACCCAGGCCAATCATACACTACCTGGAGGAAAAGCGAAGGGGTGAGGGGGGTTAAGAACTCGAGAGCAGCTTTTCTTGGGGGGAAAAGGGAGAGAACGAGGCAGGATCCCGCCTAATAGTTTGCAACCAATGCAGGCCTGAAAATAAGCGCGAAGACTAAAATAGCGGGTGAGAGTTATGGGGTAAGGGAATGAGAGAAGATGGCCGGATGTTTGAAAGGAAAAGGTGTGTTCATCATACTGCCGAAAAAACTAGACCCCTTAAATGACTTATCCAATGACACATAGTTGATATGTAGAGATTTTGATGAGAATTTCATACACGCATAAAAAATAACAGGTCAATCTACCACAAACCAGGTGTGCACTCCAATACTACAATTATCACCACCACCCCTCCCCTCATTAGGGGTCTTTTAAAATCTTGAACTCCTAACTTAGATTTAAATTTCTATAAAATTCCTAACCTTGACTGTGACTATTTTGAAATGGTTGTGATTTTCCATAAGTTGTGTCTTTTCTAAAGAGTTGTGACTTTTTTCATAAGTTGTGACTTTTCTGAAGGGTTGTGATACAATAGTTTGCTCTCATGATATAGAATTACTATCTCTATGGTGTTCATGTGGATGTGATCATCTACCACTAGAGTCTAATATGCTAAGACCATCAAGCTCGAGAGTAAAGAAGCACCCAGACAATAGGACAAAGGGAACGAGATAAGTAATTAACGCCCAGTAGCGAGTGCCAAATGATTGGAGGAGAGAATAGAACAGACGGGGTCAAATGGATACATCCGAAGGGGAGGGGCACCAACGGAAGGAATTGAGAAGGTTTCTGTGGCCATAGGGAATACTTCTCATTTCAAGGAGGGTAGAAACAATTGGCCCAGGAAGTTCACAGAAGTATAGATCAGGGTGTCTGCTTGTTTGATTCCAGTGAAGACGGAGTTTTCATGATGAATGGGTTGAATTCTGATTATAGTCAGAAGTAAAGGAGAAGCAGGACAAGGAACCCATTTTACTTAAGTTGAAGGTAAATTAGAATAAGCATAAAGTGATGGTCCATAAGGGCACTGGTTTTTAAGGTATCATTATAAGCTTTTGTATCTATATGCGGAGGAACTCCTACAGAGAATCATGAAATAAGCCTATAATTTCCGATATTCAATTCATCCTGATGCCACAAAGATATAACATAACTTGAGAGAAGTCTATCGGTGGAGTGGCATGAAGTGATGCATTGCCTGGTTTGCTACTAAGTTCCAAAATTTCTAGCAAGTCAAGGGTGAGAATAAAAGGCCATGTGGTGTAGCTTAGAAAATACCCCTTCTGGAATGTAAGTGGGAGATTATTAATATGGGTTTCCTTACTTGTCAAGAAGAACACACAATTCAAACATTAAAGAACATGTTGAGAGCTTGTAATTTGGATTTCAAAGGTAATTGGGATGACGAATTCACCTCATATTGAGTTTACATACAATAATAGTTACAATTCCAACATTCAGATGGCTCTATATTGAAGCTCTATATGAGCGGAGGTGTAGATCTTCTAATAGGTAGTTTGAGGTTGGTGAAGCTGAGTTGATAGAACCATATATCGTTCATTAAGTCATGAAAAAGGTGAACATTTTAGGAGAAGTTACAAATTGTGTACATTCATGATAAATCCTATACTAATTTAGAAGAAGAGATTTAGAGTTAAAGGTTGATGATTGGATATATCTGAAAGTTTCTTCTATGAATGGTGTTACGAGATTTGGTAAAAAGGGAAGCTTGTCACCGATACATGGTCTTCTTTAGGACGACAGGGAAAAATTCCAAGACGTTGGTTAATATAGGCTTTGAGTTGGAATCTAACCCCCTAGAAACTCGAATAAGTTCAAACATGTTTCAAAAAATCTATGCTAAAGAAATGCTTAGGTGATCATGCACCTATTGGGCCTACTTGACCAGTTTAGATCCTTGATCATCAGGTTCGCAGGTTGAAAACTTAAGGTTGTATTAGTTAAAGTATTGTGTATGAACCATTTAGTTGAGGAAGCTACTTGGGAGTCCCACGAAGATAAGAAGAAAAGATAATGTCACCTCTTAATTTCTAAATCAATTCCAGACCTAGGTACCAATTGTTTGTAGAGTACTTTTTAAGTTAATATATTGATTTTATGCTATGTGAAATATTTGTACTTTGTGTTGGGTTGTTAGACACTTTTCAACACCTTTTATTATTAGTTTTATCTCAATCGAGGTCGAATTTTCTCAATGGGGAGATATTGCAACACCTTGTAAATTGAAATTTCGAATGTAAAAGGGAAAATGCTTCAGTTGAATACAAGTTTACAAGTACAGAAGGATGTACAGTCGTACAGGGTGTCACATATTGTACAACGAACCATGGTGTAGGGTAAACGTTGATAGATTCTTTAGGAAGAGTTTCACGAGCCAAAAGGAGACCATAACCCATCACCTCGCTCGTAAAGTTAAGCCCAACACCCATGAAGGTTCTCACACACTTGGACAATCTATAAAGCTTTACACGGACCGTGAAGTCGTTTGTGAAGGAACCCATAAGTTTTTAAGCTTTCGATCAACTTCAAATTTATCGTATCACTCAGCACATAATGAATCATATGCCCCTTAAGTTTTAAAATTAAACGTCTTTGCGTCTTCTTTCCAACGCCACAAAGTTTGCCTCAGTTCTAGCATGGAGTAAAAGGTTATGCCAATTTTAGTGAAGAATTATCATACATGTGAAGTTTCATGGACCATTAACCTTAAACGGTCTATGAAACCTCCATTTTGATAGCACTTCATAAGTTTTCAAGTTTGGGTTGCTTTTGCCTTTCCTCTATGTCTATCCTAACATTATTGTAAGTCTTTTTGAGTGTTTACTGAATATATCATTCAACAAACTAGTTTCAATCAATCAAAATAGTAAGTATTTAAAAATTCTCTTAAAACTCACATAGGGTTGCTCTTCTTCAAAAAGAACCCTAAAACCTTCATGCCGAAAATCCAAAATACAAAGAAAATCCTCCCACCAAAGTTTTCCCATGGTCTTCCGCTCTAATGTTTCTCCTCAAGGTCAAGATAAATCAAGTCTCTGCAGCTTTCATTTAAAATCTTAATAATCACATATGTAAGGCTATCAGAGTATTGGACTAGTTTATTCTTATGTCCTACATCTACTTTTTAATCAGTAAAAGAGTAATCTAGGGTTTTGTCCTTACATTTGAGTATTTTGAGATAAGTTGATATTGAGTTCTTAGTTCTTGAGTTGTTGATTTTTGAATTCCTATGTCTAATCATTTAATTGTATAAATTGTCAAGAGCGATTATTGAGTTGATTATTTATGTATATATTATAGCATGAATCATATGAATTGAGTTTTCTTGAGATGAATAGTATAGTTGACTTTTCAATATTGTTATTAAGATCCTTGAGTTGATGTTCTATATTTCAACATAAAACCTATTTTGAGTTATAAATTTTGAAATATTTTAAAGCTAACATTTGTGTTTTTGAGGAAGTAAAGAGATTTTTGAGAAAGACCATAAGGAACCAAGTACTTCCCAAAATTTTCATTTTTACATGAAGAAAAAGAGTATTTTTTTAAAGAAAAAAAAGGTAAAAGATTTTTCAATAGATTAAGTACAAAATAGTTATCGCTAAAAGAGGCCCATTTTGAGTAATTATGTCTAACCAAAATGTACTTCAAATAGAGAAAAGAAAAACCTTGTTTTCTTAAACAGAAATTAGTTTCAGAGATATGTTAGAGTAATTAACTATTTTAAGAGGATAGTTTGAGTAGCTATCTCAAACCAAAGAAAGAATATGTTTGTAACACCTCGTACTACGATTATCTTTTAGTTTTTGGTCAAATTACAGCGATCATATCATTGAGCACATAAAGGATTACATTTCCCATGAGGTATCAAATCAACAGTATTTAAGTCCTCTTTCCAACGTCGCCAAGTTTGCAAATACAAAATGGTTAAGAGGAAATCACTCAATTCTAGATGATTTAGGACCCAAAAATTAGATGAAAAATTCATTGGATTTCTGGGCTCGGTTGTTGGGCGGCGCACCACCATCACACCATGACTACTGGTCGGTAGTTTGGGTCCTGGTGTGGATTTTTATTAGTGCACCCGAAACTTTTGCAGTAGTTACGGGGCTGGCGCGTTGCGCCACTCAGTTCGCCAGGGTCAGAAGGTCCTTTTCTTTAGAATCCTTCTTTCGGTTTTGTTCATTTGAATCGTATCTATGTTATCTTCTTGGTTTTAAATCTTAAAGTCTTCATTAATCCTTGAGAGACCCTACATATCCTAATCACATTTATTTATTCACATTTCAAATCAAAGAAAGTTAAATAGGGAAATCTTAGCGGTCCATTTTAGTCATTTTAAGTATTCTTTTGCAATTGATTATAGATTTGAACTAAATCTTGAGTAAATGAGAATGACAATGAGGAGAGTTATATTTATTGTTTTAAAATGAGTATAAGGGGACTAAGCATTCCCAAGTGTAACACTTCAACATTTGAAAGAGAGAAACATTGATTTTTAAATGGGTTTATGTGGAGTTTTTGAGTATTACCTCTTCTAAAATGATCTTTTGAGTAAGTACCTCAAATTGATGAAGAGTTATGTTATATATGTTTGAGCATTCATATATGCAGTAGTATTGAGCATTGATATGCAGAGAAGTTCAGATAACTCGAAATCCTCATACACAATGTATGCTAACATGGGTAAATGATCATAATTTTATAATAAATCATTTGTGCCTTTAGACAAAGCTTAGTGTATCAACTCTGTTGAGATATTGTATATGTCGAAAAGTTATAGGATAGTTGTGACAGAATGGGCCAGACGTTGTATCATAACATATCTCATAGTGATGGTTGTCAGTTAGAAAATCTCTCAAATAAGAGTAAAGAGTATGTTATTGTATTTTTATACATTTTTAGTTGATATGTACTGTTTTAAAAGCTTTATATGTTGCATTCTTATTGTTGCTTTGATATTGGAGTTGAGGTGAGGTGAGTATTGTCTTCCCACGTTATCAGTTCATTTATATTTGCTTCATTTCTCCCCTTACATCCTCGTACATTTAATTTACTGACATAATTCGACCTACATCATTTTGTCACGCAAATACAAATATTTAGTTTCATCAATTAGTGCTTTGTTGATACTATTTTACTTCAGCTAGGTTTCATGAGCCTCCTTGAATTTTGTATATCTTCACATAGTTATTTCTATTTTGTTAAGTTAGTGATGGTCTTGTCCCGACTTCAATCGTAACATTTAGAGGATTCATAGACAGTAGTATTTAAGATCTTTTCACTATTCTCTTGTTGATCTTTTCAGTCTTGGTGTCAATTGTTTATGTTTAACCAAGCATATCGAAGAATTTTTGAGTTTATATACTATTGATACTTTTGAGTTTATGTTTGCTTTTGAAGTTGTTATTTTTCTTGAGTAAGTCTTCAACTAAGTAGTTATCAGGCCAAAGATCACGTGATGGCTCTCGAGTACCGTCAACGTCAAGGGTGTACGCTCCGGGCGTGACAATATTTTTATGGGAGAGAGTTCAGATAATTCACATCCCCCAAAACCATGTCTTAGATACATGGGTAGAAAATCATACTTTTTAGATAAATCTATATATTTGTAGATCAACTTAGTTGAGAGGTTCTATATTTTAGCCCAATATAGGAAATTCTGTTAGTGTGGAGAAGATTTTTTATCATCACTTAGATTGTAGTGATGGTTGTCTGTTAGAAAATCAGCTAATAGCATTGAAGTGCATTTTAATATATCGCTTACTATGTTGTAATTCAAGTTTGTAAATATTTTTTAAAACATAATAATTTAAAAATAACTCATTTCTTTTCATTACAGTTAGACTAGTAATAGTCTAACGACTACTACAATCTTTTCATTCAATTATTTCACTTTGGCGATATTACATATTTGTATATTCAATACACTAATTTCATTCGACTTGAATCTCTTTATGATGCAAATAGAGGTGTTTAATATCATTAAAAGACACTTCGTTGAGATCACTCTATACTTCAACTAGCTCTTGGTAAGCCTCCGCGCATTCCAAAGAACTTCACATTCACCTTCTAGTTAGTAGTTCTATGATGTTCTGGGTCTTGTCTCGATAATCTTCTTTAACAGTAGATGTTTTATTGATAAATAGAGTTGAGGAGTCTTTCAATATTTACATTTCCTTGAGATGTTTTTGCAAACTATTTTACTTATATTAATGAGTATTTTAAGATAGTTTGAGTTGAGTATTTACTTTAAGTTTAAAAATGTTCATAAAATTATATATTAAGCCTTTCATCGTTTGAGTAAGTCTTCTGCTTAGTATTCAGCCAGACCAAGGGTTCTCTTGGAAACAAGTAATGATTCTCGTATGTTGTCCATGTCCAGTGTGTAGGTTCGGGGCGTGACAGTTTGAATAAGACTGTTTTGTGTGTCTTTTAAAAATAAAGCTAGATATGGTCAAGGAGGTTCATCAAAATGTCTTTTGACGAAAAATAATAATATGATTAAAATTATATTTGACTGTGGTTTCATTCCTTTATTATCATCATTGAGAAGTAGAGAAATACCTTCTAGCTTTCACCATATTATCATTTCTGCATAATTTAAAAAATCTAAAATGTGTGCATTGAGTATTGCAGTTCTTTATAAATATCGATAACTAGTTCACTATAAGAAACTAAAAATATGGTAACGCTATAAAGACAGACTTTGTACTATGACTGTTAAATATAACAAACTTATTGACGAATATTTAATTTAACATCAAATTTTTAATATAAAAAATTTAGGTAAATATCGATAAAAATGTATTACATTTCTTTAACAAGGTAGATTGATCTCATATTATATCTATATATATATAGATATATAATATATCTAGTGTTGTTGTATGCTCTTCTTTCAGCATTAGATTTTGACAGATGTAATCATCACATGTACGATTTTACAAAAAATATTTAGCACTTGTTGTAACACCTCATAAATCAGAATTCGATTTACAACAGAAATAGTAGAAAATTGGTGAAAAACGACACGGTTAACGAACATGAAAGGAACACCGGTCAGTCGGCCTGGCAGTGGCTCATTCCCAATCAGTAGTGGTGGATCACGGGTAGAGACTCATGTAAGAAAGGGAAAACTAACCACGGCCAAGCATCAGAGCACAGATTCAACCATAGGTCATGGTCTATATGAGGGCCGTGGCAAGGTTCGTGATCCCGATCCAACAGACCCCAACCCAAGTGAAGAACCACAGTGGCCTTTACGGTCTGTGGTCCTATACACAGTCTATGGTAGGGCTCGTGAAGGGCCCCCAAAAACTAGTAGACTCTGAACAGAACCATGACCCACTTAATAGGCCATAGTCCCTTTGATGGCCTATTAGTGGCTTCGTAGAAGGACCCAACATCTTTTAATTTAGGGTCATTTTGGTATTTTCCTCCTTGTGTTGGACACCTTAACTAAATCATTTAACCCATATACTACGTCATTTAACTCGATTTAATCCTAGAATTCTAATCAGAACCTACCCTAATTGATCGTTCACCTAAATTCATCAAATTAAGAGAAAACGAAAAAAATAGTCGATAATTTCCCTATAAGAACACATAGGACGTTTTCTGTTTTTCAAGCCTCAAAATCGAAGGATTGTTTCTCGAAACATTTCGTCCCCAGGCATGTGGGATCTTAATAGTCGGTTTATTTTATCAACTAGGTCCCTATAATTCAATGAGATTTTTCATCCTTGATATCTTGTTAAGAACTAGGATTTCTAAAAACTTGAACAATTTTTGTGATATAGTTGTTATAGTGTTCCTAATCAGATTATCATGATTTTTGTGAAATTGTTACTTATTTCTTTGCATAAAATTCAAAATCCTAGTTTTGTAAATATTCTTAGTTCATGAATTACATTTGCTAGGTCACTTAAATAAATAAGCATTCCTCATATTTCAAATTTTCATTTTCACTACAGAAATGTTGCATTCTCAGTTAGCATGTCTAAATATTGAGCTTATCATGTAATTCAGTTTTGTTGTGTCATACACATTTATAGTTGGGAGTAGTCTTAGCACCGAGTTGGACTAGGGTTCAGTGTACATTGTCCCAAAACTACGTTCCTCCGTAACAGTATGAGTCCTCTTAGTGGGCATCAAATTTTATGATCACCCAGTCATGTCTTTATTCCCTTGAAAGGGTATATTCGGTCCTGTCAGCGGGGCGTATACATCAGACTCCATATTTACCTCACGTTGTTTTATGTCGGTTAATAGTAGCTCGCACAGTCATACTCTACTATATTTGACTAGTTTTTCAGTCATTTTTCAGTATTCAGTTTCAGCATGGAAATATAATGATCAATACTTGGTCATTACATTCAATTCGGTTCATTTCATAACATTTCAGTATTTACATTATGTTATGATTATGTCGTTTCTCAGTTATGTTTGTCCAAATTACATATTTGTTAAGTTATATTCTATATCATGTATTCTAACTACATTCCAAGTACTGAAGCATACTTTATACTACATCCTTTCATGATGTATGTTCAGGTCCTTAGCGTTAAGATCACACACAGATAAGTTTCGGATCCATACATAATAGCATAAGTGGTGAGACCTCATACTTAAAGGACAATAGGCATGCTTTCCATTTGAGTTTTTATTTCAATTTCATATTTTTAGGTTTAGCTGGGGACATGTCCTAGCAACTCTAGTGTGTTAGAGGCTTTTCAGACCTAGTTTTAAAATCAAATTTAGCATTTGAGTGATTATTCAGAACCACTAAACTCTTAGAAGTTTATTATATATATATATATATATTGGTAACGACCTTTTTAGTCGTTTTGAAGCAACAGATTATATTCTGAAAAACTGGCCAGAGTGACGGATCCGACGGACCCGTCAATGGGCACGACGGACCGTCCTTGAGGGTGTCGTTTCAAAACTTAGAAAATCTGAAATTGGGTAACTGAAATCGACTCTCTGACTCTCTCGCTGGACCGCGACGACGAATGGCCAGGAGCGGGACCGTCACAGGCTTGACGAACCGTCATAGAGGTCTTTTGATGGAAATTGTCCCTCTGACGGTTGCGACGGGAACCACAGGAACGGACCTTCGCAGCGCGACGGCCCGTCACGGCTACTCAATCCCCCCAATTCGATTCGGATTTCTTTACAAACGTTTTGGGACGTTTTTGACTATCCTCGTTCCTGCTTAATTATAAGAGTTATATGGTTAATGTTAATACGTCTAATTACTTGGGGGTTTAAAAGAGGTAACCCTTAAGTTACTTAGTGATTATTACTACTGCATCTTTTAAAACTTCTTATATAATAATTAGGTACATCACGATGGTTTTTGAAAAAAGCACAAGACAGAAAGACAAGAGAGGATCAGCTTAGGACGAGAGAGAACGAGAGGACACAAGAATTGGAGGAATTGCTTCTTTGATCAGGCGATCTTCGGTGGAGGTCGGTTTTATGTTTTCTTTTACACTATTCGTAGTAACTCTTATATCGAATTATTATGTGTTGGTAGTATTCTAGAGTCTTCTTATGCTTAATTGTTTGTAATGCATGATGTGATTTTATATTATGATTGTGATGAAACAAGCATGATGAAGCTAATGAAGCCCAATCATGATATAACCCTATCTCTTAGTGAAGATTATGCCTTGGTATAAAAGAAGGCTTGATGAAGTAAGTGATAGATGATGATGCCTTGGTATAAAAGAAGGCTTGATGCATAAAATAGAAGGAGACTAGGGGATCGGATTGTCACGTACCACACATATAATTAAGTGGGACGGGGTCAACGAACCGACACGTAATGTATGGGGAATCGGAGTGTCCCACGTACCGACACATAGATTATTGGGAACGGGTGTCACGAACCGACCACGTAGATGTAGGTGGGATAGAGTGTCACGTACCGACACATAGAATTAGTGGACGGGTGTCACGAACCGACAGTGATGATGGTATCTTATTGTCACGTACCGACACATAGAATTGTGGGAGACGGGTGTCACGGAAACCGACACGTAGATGTTAGTGGATCGAGTGTCCACGTACCGACACTAGAATTAGGGTCGGGGTGTCACGAACCGACCGTAGATGTAGTGATCAGCATTGTCCGTACCGACAAAGGAATAAGATAATTAATTCTGAAAAGATACTAATATACTCATCTAAAGACATGTATCCCTATAAGTATTGCATGGAGCTTGAGTCCTCATGATATGATCGGTGAATTATAATTGATGGTTGTACTTGTTGCTACACTGTTAGAATATTAGTTGATTTTTTAATGTTCTCTGAGAAATAATAATTGTTTCTATTTGGTTGGCCGATGATACCTACTCAGTACTTGTGGTTGTACTGACCCCCTACTTTATGTTTTCCCTTTTGTTTATAGTTGTGGGAGTGCAGCAACGTGCCGTATCTTTCGACTCCCAGTAGTTCAAGCCAAGTCTTCGTCACCAGAACCCGGTTCGTCGGTGAGCTAATTATGCTTCTAGCGTTTGACTGGATCTCCTCCTCATTTCTTGATGGCCTTTGAAGTTTCGGCTAGACTACGTTTATTTGTTTTAGCTTCTAGATACTCTAGTTTATAAATTGATCATAGTATTTCTTGTGGGTGATGACTTCCCCGATGTGGGGAATTAATAGAAGTTTGAATTTAGAATTATTGAATTGTCCTTTATTTATGAGTTAGTCTTCCGCATGTTTTAATGTGCCATCTTAAAATGAAATGAAAGGTTTAATTGGTTGGTTTCGCTTCAATATGAGGGTAAATGTGGGTGCAACAGGCCAGTCGCGGCGTTTGCGTTCGGTTTTGGGCGTTACAAACTTGGTATCCAGTAGCATTAGGTTTCGTTGGTCTCATCAGCAAAAGAACAGGTCATTAGGATCTTAAAGAAACGGTAGGGGACGCCTTTACTTTCTTTGATAGGCTATAATACTTTATGAAAATTCCATTCTTTCTTCTTTCTTCTTTCGTGCTATTTACTTGGATCCAATTGTTACTAAATCTAGGTGATACAAATTGGTATCTGACCATCTTCATCTATGTCGCAGATGGTTAGAACTAGAGCAAGACTACGCAAACAAACATCAACATCAGCAAGACAGATTCTTTGAACCAGCCACTGGGGCGTACTCGGAGTGCAAACCAGTGGCAAGGAGGCCGCGGTAGAGGTCGGGGAGGACGTTCCTCTTAGAGGGAAGGACTACACCTATCCCATCTGGTGCTAGGAGGTGACTCCTCCACCGACTGAGGAGGTAGTGAGAGAAGGGGAGATGGGAGAATGAACAAGTGACAGAACGTGAAATGCGCCCCCAACCTACCCGGAGATGATCACTCAGTGTCTCCGCTATCTTAGTGGGTTGTCTTATCAGGGTCAGGCCCCCAACGTTTTCTGCACCAACACCTCCGGTTGTCAGAGGTTACAAATGCAATCCACTATGGCCCCTCGTATGGATGCCTCATTGGACTAGGCACGTTTCCAACACTGACTACTGACTACTGGGGCCTATATACAAATGACAGCATGAACTTTTAGAGTAAGTCCTCTTGCCAATGGGAAACCTCCAGTCTTAAGGGTGCAGAATCTGATGATGCTTACGATTTTTCCTCTTGGGTTGACTGTCATGGACTAACTTACACAAGAGGGTATAGTCGAAACGGTTTGGTGGGGGGGGGGGGGGGGGGGAGTTCGTAGTTACCATAGTTTAAAGGACCCGCCAAAATGTGTGGGCTTTCACTGTTGAGTGTACCAAACAAGCAACCACCTATGACTTTGGGGCCTCAGTCTCCTAGCTTTTTATGGAGAAATATATTCCCCCGGACCTTAGAGATAGGAAATGGATGAGTTCTTGGATCCTAGACAAGGTAGGATGTGTCGGTCAATGTCATATGAGGCTAAGTTTCGTGACTATCCATATTCCAACCCCACTATGTTTCATCCACCACAAGAGCGGATTTCGCCGTTTTTGTGAAGGGTTTGAGATCATAATTGTGCATTTCATTTCACAACAGCTTACAGGTAGCGTCTACAACCTCAAAATCCTTCCAAGAGTGGTCGATTTCGTGGTAGAGGAGGAAGAGGGAAGACCAGATGATCACACACGCATCGACAATCAAGCGGTTTCGAAAAGGGGTAGTTTAACTGGTTCTTACTCTAGAGGACCACAGGGTTCCGGAGGTTACTCAGTCCGACCCTTCCATTTTCAGTCTTCACTACTAACTGTGTTGGGGTCCAACCTCAGACCGTTCAAATTTCTCTGAGAGACCCTGTTAATCTAGATAGTTTGTTATTATGGATGGTGGGGAGACTGGAACATATTATGAGGAATTGTCCAACAGAGTAATAGACCCCCAATAGTCTATGAGGTAGAGGGTGGTCATGTAGATGGCCTTTTTCCTGGAAACGCGGTGGCCGAGGTAGTGGTGGTCCCAAAATGGCCGGGGTAACGGGCAAACAGAGCCCTACCTCACAACATGGATAGGCGGAACAAAAACACGACAAACACACGAAAGGGCCCATTGTTATGCTTTCCCTGGGAGTCGGAGGCGGAGACACTGATGCGGTCATCACAGGTGAATCTTCTCTTGTTTGTGATTTCATGGCTTCTGTAGTGTTGAATCCTGAATCCACATTTTTCTTATGTATCTCCTCATTTGCTAATGGGCTAAATTTACATGTGAAATTCTTGATATTCCTACTATTCGTGTTTCTTCGACTACTCCGTGGTGAGTCTGTGGTGTTTGAAAAAGGTCATATAGTAGGTCCTTTTTTGGTGAACTTTGTGTGGGAGAACACTTATGTAGATTTGGTTATCTTAGAAAGGTTTGATTTTGATGTCATTCTGGGTATGACTTGGCTTTCTCCCGAATCTTTGCGATCTTGGACTTTGTAAAGGCTAAAACAAAACGGTGATGTTAGCAAGCCTGGGACAGATCCGTTTCGTGTGGAGGGTGACTCAAACTTCCAATCCGGTTCTATCATCTCCTTTCGTTCTTCCTTTCTTCGTGCTAAGCAAATGGTTATCAAGGGGTGTTTAGCTTTCTTGGCACAATCTTCAAGGATGACACTACCCAAGTACCTTCGATTGAGTCGTTTCGGTGGTCCGTGGTTTCTTTCGTGATGTATTCCCTGCGATTCTTCCGGGGTCTGCCCCCAGATAGGGATTTGATTTCTGTATGACTGACCCCGGGTACACACACAAACGCCCCCATTTCTATACCCCCTTACGGAATGGGCCCCCGCGGAGTAAGAGAATTTAAATCCCAACTTCAAGAATTGTTAGGCACAGGCTTGAATTAGACCAGTGCATCTCCTTTGGGTGCTCCGGTTTTGTTTGTAAAGAAAAGAAAGAGGGAGTTTTCGGATGTCATATACTTACCGGCAGTTGAACAGTGACTTATAAAGAACAATAATCCTCTTCCTCGCATTGATTACATTGTTCGATCATTCAGTGCTTGGGTCTTCTCTATACGATGACTTTAGATCCGGTTTATCATCAATTGCAATACGGGCAACGGAATGTGCCCAAGACTTGCTTTTATTTAGGACCAGTATGGGCATTACGAATTTGTAGTGATGTCTTTTTGGTCTTACGAATCCCCTGCTACTTCTGCGTTCATTAGTTTGATGGAATGGGATTTTTACGCCATATTTAGATCTCTTTGTGATTCGTTTTCTTGATGATATACTGATATACTCCAAGAGTAAGATGACATGAGGATCATTTGAGAATGGTATTGGAAACGTTAGGTAGAAAAAGCTTTATGCCAAAGTTCTCAAGTTGTTAGTTTTGGCTAGATGCATGTCCCTTCTTGGGGCACGTTGGTTTTCTAAGGAGTGGAGTAATGGTTGATCCTCTCAGATCTAGTAGTGAAAAATTGGTTAAGACCTACTAATGTGTCAGAAATAAGGAGCTTTGTTGGGTTATCTAGCTACTCTACCTCCCCGAACCTCCGGGAGGCCCTACCCTCGCCCCCCCAGATTGCCGATCCTTCCCCGAATAGAGTAAGTGTAATTTCCCAGCCACACCCCCAAAACCGCCGATTTGTCAAGTGATTCTCTTCTATTGCTTTCCCACGACGAACCTGACTAAGCAAAATTTTTCCATTTGTATTGGCGTCAGAGTGTGAGGAAAGCTTTCAGAAGCTCAAGACTCTGTGTGACTACTGCACCAATTCTAATTCCCTCACCTTGCAGTGGAAGGCAAGAATTTCATCGTGTATTGTGATGTCATCTTATTGGGTTTGGTTGCAGTGCTAATGAAAAAGAGAGCAAGAGGGTGGGGGAAATAAAGAAAATGTGAAGATTGCAAACGAAGGCATCGGTTGAGGATGGACGGTAATACGCTCAGTAATGGCATAAATCACCTGAGAAGAAATGTTATTGCCTTATATGCTTCAGCACAATTAAAATTTTGTCATTAACACCGTACTACCCGCCTCCTTCTGTGTGTGCCGTTCCGTCTTTCATTTTGTGTTTTTCCCGCTGCACCTCCCTTTCTCCCCCCCGGCCCGTCTTTTTCTCCGTGTTTTTCCTTTTTCTTTGCGGGTCCCCTTTCTCCTCTTATCTCAAAGTATGTCCTTCACTCAGAGAGGATTTGAATTTAGACGAGAATTGGTGGAACTACTAAAGGACTACGACATCACTATTTGTACCATCTGGGTAAGGCGAATGTTAGCGGATGCTTTAAGTAGAAAGGCGGAAAGCATGGGAAGTTAGCTCACTTGCAAGCCTTCTAGCGCCCATTTGGCAGGGAGGTTCAACTCGGCTAATGACTTATATGAGACTAGAAGTACATGAGATGGAGGATTTTTAGCTTGTGTGGGGCAAGGATTTCCTTCCTTGACAAGATTAGGAAAGCAGTTTAATGAATGAAAATTAATCTGATGCCGAGATAAGTGTTGCAAGGAGAGGCTAAAGAAGCCTAAAGCATCGATGAGGAAGTGTTTTTGAGGATTAAAGGGGAAGGGTATGTTACCTCGCGTCATGAATTTGATCAACACTATTCTAACAGAGGCTCATCGTTCAAGTTATTCGATCATCCGGGGCAAACCAAGATTACCGTGCCTAAATCAACACTTCCGTGGTGGAGGAAGAATGCAGCGGATATTTGTGATTTTATTGCCAAATGTCCAAATTGGTCAACAGTAAAGTATGAACAACCAGAGGCCCGGATGAACACTTCAGAAATTGCCCATTCCGGAATGGAAATGGAGAGCATCGCAATGGACTTCGTGGTTGGTCTTCCAAAGACAGTTGGAAGTATGACTCTATTTGTGTGAATTGTTGGGAAAATAGGTTAACTAACGTCCTTCTCATTTCCACATTCCGGTTAAGGTGACTTACAAACAATGCAGAGAAGTTAGTCCAAACTTTAACATCTCAAAGTTGTTCCGATTGCATTGAGTTCACTCTCCCATCCTATCAGTGAGGCAACGCAGTTTCCTTCTAAGTTTTGAAAAACAATTTGCATGCCGAATTGGTACTTATTGTTGGACTAAGTACGGTGTTCCATCCTGCAGAACTCGAAGTCATTCTGAGCGAACGATTCAACAAGTGTTTTGGGAGGATACTGCTCTCGCGCATGGTGTGATGGACTTCGGCTGGCCATTGTGCCTATCTTGTCTTCTTACCCTTAGCTCTTTTGATCCTTCCCATCCGCTCGTGGACTAATCCCTCCCATCCTTCTCTTCATCCTCCCTTTACGTCATTTTCATGTTCTATGCTCTTGGTTTGTATTACTCGCCCTTTTCTGTTTGTTTTGCTTTCCTGTCTCTTTTTTTCACCGCCACGCACGTAATTTTATTTCCTAATCGGATCTTTTTTTTGCTTATCTGCGGTCCGTCCAAATGTGCAATCTCTTAAGATGAAATGTCTCTATCGTTTCTGTCAAAGTAACAAGAAAGAATATTCATATTTTCGAAATTGTTAGAACTTAGAGTTCATGTAGTGGTGACAGTCCTGTTGAAAGTTTTTCGCCAATGCAATGGGTTGGATGCGGGTTTGGTAAGAGGAAAGCTTAGTCCAAGGTATCATTGTCTTTGAAGTACGTAAGCGAGTAGGGGAGGTGGCTTATGAGTTAGCCTTGGGCCCTCCAGGCTGGTCCGGAGTACATCCGGTGGTTTTCCTGTTGTCGATGTGAAAGGATACCATGGTGGAATGGAAATTACATTTATATCCGTTGGGTTCAATTTTGCTTGATGAGAACTTGTCTTAATGAGGAGGGAGCCCCTGTTGCTATTTTAGAAAGAATTCGCAAGTTTGAGGTCAAGAGAGATTTGATCCATCAAGGTGCAATGGAAAATCGACCTGGTTTGAAGAAGCCACTTGGGAAAGATTCATGTAATTCCCTTTTCGCCCTTGTTTTCCTTCTTTGTGATCTTTCGGGGAGAACGATGGGTAAATTGGTAATCTATTGTAACGCCTGTTTTAGGTTCGTTTGAAGGTCAACCTATTTTATTCTGGGAAAAACTTTCCGAGGTGACGGAGGCCACGACGGACCGTCAAGAGGGACGGACGGACCGTCGTGGAGGGTGTTCGTTTCAAAACATTAGAAAATCTGAAATTGGGTACTGCAATCGACCTCTCCCCTGACCGTCACGGACGAAATGGCAGATTGACCGTCCGCACAGGCGTGACGAACCGTGTCCATAGAGTCTTTTGATTGAAATTGTCTCTGAGGTTGCGACGGAACAGGCATGACGGACCGTCGCAGGCGCGACGGCCCGTCACGGGCTAACGCAATCCGCAGTGTTCGAGTCGTATTTCTTTACACGTTTTACAGGACGTTTTTGATCATATTTCCTATTTAAACAATTCAAAGTTATAGTTTAATGTTCTAAGTCCTAATTCTACTTGGGGTTAAAAGGTAACCTTAAGTTAATTAGTGGATTCTTAGTGCCATCTTTTAAACTAATTATATAATAATTCGGTAAAAGAAAGAGGGTTTGAAAAAAGAACAAAGACAGGCAAGAAAAAGATAGGAGAACGAAGTAGAGGATAAGGTAACATAGGACAACACGAAATTGAGGAATTTGCTTGCTTGATCAACGATTCTCTTGGAGGTAGGTATGATGCTTTCTGTTACAGACTATTCGTAGTAAACCTTAATAGCGATGTAATGTGTTGGGTAGTATTATAGAGTATTCTTTATGCTAATGTGTTATGCATGATGTTATTTTATATATATGAAGGTCGTGGATTAAACAAGCATGATGAAGCTATTGAATCCAAATCTGTATAACCCTAAATCTCTTATTAATGTGATGCCTTGGTATAAAAGAATGCTTGATGAACTAAAGTGATGAGAGATGATGATGCCCTTGCTATAAAGAAGCTTGATGAACTAAAGAATGATACTAGGGGATCAAGGCACGTCCTACACATAGAATAGTGGGCGGGTGTCACGAACCGACACGTAGATGTAGGGGATCAGGAGTGTCACGGTACGACACATAGAATTAGTGGGACGGGTGTCACGAAACCGACACGTAGAGGTAGGGATCTGGAGTGTCCGTACTGAACATAGATTAGTGGGGACGGGTGTCACGAACCGACAGCGGGAGTAAGGGGATCGGAGTTCACTTACCGACCATATAATTAGTGGGACTGGTGTCACTAACCCGACCGTATATGTAGGGGATCAGAGTGTCACTTACCGACACATAGAATTAGGGGATCGGGGTTCAAACGAACCGACACGTAATGTGGGGATTCGGGTGGTCACTACCGACACAAGAGGAATAACGATAATGAATCTTTAAATATACTAATATACTCAATCTAAAGAACATGTATCCCAAATTAAGTATGGCATGGAGTCTTGAGTCCTCATAGATCTGATCGGTGATATATAACAAATGATGTTTTTGTACTTGTTGGCTATCACATGTTAAGATATATTGATTTTATGATGTTTATCTGAGATATATTGTTTCTATTTTGAGTGGCCGATGATCCTACTCATTATTGTGGTGTACGACTCCCTACATTTAGGTTTTCCTTTTGTTTATTTTGTGGAATTGAGCAAAACGTGCCGTCATCTTCGACGCCAACAGTAGTTCGCCAGTCTTCGTCACAAAACCGGATTCTTGCCAGGGGTGAGCTAATGCTTCTAGCTTTTGACTGGATCTCGCCTTCCCATGTCTTGATGCCTGAAGTTGCGGCATATACTACTTTTTATTTGTTTTAGCTTCTTAAATACTCTATTTAGTAAATTGATCTAGATGTTCTTGTGGTTGATGACTTTCCCAGATTTTGGGGAATTACTAGAAGTGAATTTTAGGAAGTTTATTGAATTAGTCTTTATTTATGAGTTTAAGTCTTTCCGCATTGTTTATTTGATATTAAAATGAAATGATAAGGTTTAGATTGTTGGTCGCTCAATCGGGGGTAAATGTGGGTGCCAGTCGCGGCTCTGTTTGGGTCGTGACAATATATATATATATTCAAATAACTATTGGGTATTCCCTATCTTTCATTCATCTCATGATTTAATCTTCCACATAGTATTTTCTTAGTTGTTTTAGTATGTTTATGATATGTCGGTTAAAGATTATTTTGGGGTCACTCGTAATTCTGGATCCAATGATTGCACCAAGGGGGTTACCTCAAGGAGTGACAAACTTTGTATCAAAACATTAAGTTTAAGAGTCCTAGGATGTTTGAAAGCCACATTAAGTAAAATCTCTTTCATGGGGTGAAGTGTACTACACATAATGAGAGTGAGGCTTCAAGTGTTGTAATAAAACCTCAATCTCTTTATTACTCTTATCGTGTGTGAGGTATGCTCCAATTTCCTCATTCTAATCCGTCGTTACGCACTTTATATCATTCTTCCTCTTAGATCATACCCATACGATTTCATTGATAAGGTTTAGAAAATCTTTGGAGTGATGCAAGTGATTGGTAGTGAAAGGGTTGAATTGACATCCTACCAACTTAAGGATGTGGTACACATATGGTTCACTTAGAGTAAATACAACATGGGACACTTTGTCTTACTCCATGTATAGTAGTAAACTTCAATGTCAATCCAGAAACTCTTGTAGAACCTTTATCAGTCTCTACTCCAATTGGTGACCCATTTTTTGCTAGATATATATACAAAAATTTTCCTGTCACAATCTCTCAAAAAGTCACCTCAGCAGACCTTGTAGAGTTAGAAATGGTAGATTTTGATAACATTGTAGGCATGGATTGGTTACCTTCCTATTATGCTTCAGCTGATTGTAGAACTAGGATTGTTCTATTTTTGTTCCTAAAAAGTTAGTCTTAGAATGGAAGGATAGTAGCTTAGGGCATATAGGTTAATTTAGCTTTTACCTTAAGGTTAGAAAGATTATATCTAAAAGGTAGTGTAGCATATGTATAGGAAGAAATAAAGGAATTAGAAAAACAAGTTCATCAGCTTGCTCTCTTACGATTTAATCTTATGGACACATCAGATAGTGGTGTAGTAATCCAAAATAGATCAGAATGCTCATTGGTAATGAAAGTTAAGAAGAAAAAAGATATTTATCCTATACTATTGGAAGTTCATCTGCAAACAGTATAGGTTTTCTCTCAAAGGGGGAGATAGTTGTGGATATTTTCCCATCTCTAGGTAAAAATTTATGATCATTTTAGTGAAGCCCTATTAGGTAGACTTGACTGATGACCCCTACCTATGGTTGGTAGGTAAACCCACATATCGTAGGTCCCTCCGTAGGTGGACTGTGTCAGAATTAAGTCACGGTCATTTTGGTCCTTTCCCCTATGTGTTGGGCCTTAAACTACGTCGTTTGATCCCGAAACTAAGTAGTTTTTTTTTTTATAATTTTAAGCCAAATAACTTAGTCAAATCATTCCCAAAGCGATTCATTCACTAAAAATTCATCAAATTAAGAAAAAAAAGGGAGGAAATAGGCGACCAAAACCCTTCCTAAAACGCAACACATTGCTTCAGTTCTAGTCCAAAATCGAAGGATTTCTCCGTAAAATTCTTCACCAGGTATGTGGAATTTCACAAGTGGGTTCCTTTCACCTATTAGGTACCTAGAATTTAGTCAGATTCTTTATTCATGTATCTTGCATAAACCTAGAGTTTGTAAAACCTTAGATATTAGTTGTGACTTAGTTATTAGAGTATTACTAATTAGATTATGTTGTTTTTGTGGAATCTTTACTTAGTTCTTTTCATGAAACTCAGAATACTAGTTGTGTAGATTATTTTAGTTCATGAATGACACATGCTAGTTATGTTAAACATTTGTACATGAAATCTTTTCGAATGTTACATTATCAGTTTATCATTGTTATATTTTCAGATTTGCATGTTAGTATTCTGAGATATTCAATATTTCAGTTATGTGTGTTAGATATACATATTCAGTTTGGAGTACGCTTAGAACCGAGTGGACCAGGTTTTAGTGTACCCTTATAGTACCAAAACTACATACCCCGGTAGGTTAAGTCCCCTCTATGGGAATCAGTTTTAGTGATCACGCCATACACGCCTTTATACCCCTGGCAAGGTATATCAGTTCCTTCAATGCGGTGTATGCATCAGACATCACAGATAGCTCATGTGGTGCTTATGTCAGTTATTTGTGGATCCGTTGGTCATAATCTAATGTATTTGACCAGGTTTTCAGTTATACTTCAATATTCAGTCTCATCACATTCCTCTTGCAATAATTCATGTGTAATCCTTATTGAATGGTTTTTCCTAATTTTAAATCAGAAGTACTAAGATCAAAATTTTGAGCATACACACATAAAATGTAATGAAGGGAATGGTTTCCTTGTTCTAGTTTGAATCAAAGGAGTCTTCATGGAAAAAGTGAAATTAGGATAATTGTTAGCCCCTATATCGAGTTGTTGTAGATCAATCCATTCTTTTGGTGTTATAGTTGTTAGATGGATAAATTGAGCTGGTTGGATGGGATGTTAGTACAACTATTGGTTACCATTTTGGTTCATAATTATGACTTGATCATCTGGTTTTCCTAGTGAGCAGTTGAAAAATCTAAAGAGAAAATTATGATAAACCACTAAAATTAGTCATTTAAAGAAGTCTCCAAGTATAACTTAGGATCTACAACATTGTCAGTTTTATTATTATTACAACTTCTTACAAATGTAGTTATATCCCAATCATGATCACCTAATTTAAATCTACATAAAAATATATCTTCTTAAATGTAAAAAATTAAATGAGCTTATAAGAGAAACTACTAATGTTCTCTTCTAAACTAGAGAGAAGAAAATGATCAAAAGAGGGGGTTTTCTAATGGAGGAAGTAGATGATCAAAGAAATGTTTAGTGGGTATGACATTAATACTCAAAATTTGAGATTAATAAAAGTGAACCAAATCCAAAATATATCGAGAAAATTAAAGGGCTATCTACCTACCCCAACACATCCACATTTACTATACAGTTAATGCACAATAAATATTTTTTTGTATTTTAGACTGAGTGGGATTAGAAAGAAAATATATGTCAAAGATTATAATGTGTACCTTTTGTTTAAGATCATACATATCATATCATATTGAAACAACTAGAGAGACTCCCTAGTCGTAACATGATGTATTCAATCTCGAAGAAATCTTATACAAGCCCTTATCGTTTATTCATCATATAGGCATTATAAAATATGGAAGAGTTTCAATATTTCTTATAAATATAACTATAAAGGTATTCCATAAAAGAAGAAGTCTTTCAAACATTATTGTCTCAAACCATCTATGAATAACATGAATGGGAGGAAGCCCAGATAAAGTCTAAAATATAAAAGTAAAAGTCATAAAGGTAAATAGATATTGTCCTCAAAGCTATGAGGACTCAAAAAGATATTCAATCTTCTAAATTTTTTAAACTCTAGCCTCCAATAGCAACTCAAAGCTCCAAACTTACATTTGGTTAGAATGTAGGCAATATGCGTTTAGTACAAAAGTACTAAGTATCAATGCTAACATAAAATCATTAGAGCATCTCAAATGGTTAGTCAACGTAAAACATAATCATAATTTCATACTTCAACCGTTTGTATTTTATACTCCAGTGAACTACGTCCCAAGCCACCTCCAAGTATACTTTTGCAAGTCCAAGGTAGCATCTCATACTACTACATAAGCTAAGTACCTCTTTGGACATTCATGGTCATAGCCCACCTTCATACTTAGGTAGAGCACTACACCCCTAGGTCACCTCAAGGCACACTTCTACAATGTATGTGGGGTATCTCATTCTACCTCACACTAAGTATATCTTGAAGTCACAATATTCATGTGTTACCACCTCTTAAGTGTCACTAAGGACATACTTTCATATTTTACAAGAAACTATCATCTTAAGTCAATCATAACGTGGAAGGAAACTATACCCACTACCCAAGCTAGACATACTTCATAAGAGGACATTTCATAAGTAGCTTCAAGTCATACTTGTGCCATGTATTAATGACATACCATTATAACATTCACACTAAATACTCATTTTGGTTAGGTTACTCAATGCTAACTATTTTTCATACTAGTGCATCAATAATAGCATACTATCATACTAGACATAACTATTATGTAAAACATCACATGATGAGATTCAAGCTATCATAGGAAGGTTGTAAGTATACCCACCTAGACACCATGCACCCACTCATCAAGAAGTAATCTATCCATAGGGGATTATAAATCGTCAACCCTAAGCTACCATGAGTAATCTAACACAAGCAATTCTATGAATTGCACCTTGAATGCAAGCCATGATACCATTAGGACAATATAAGTCATCTATCCCAAAACTACTATGAAATGGTTTTGGTCTAACCAAGTCAAGATATCATAAGACATTCTAATCATGCTACTTCAAGCTATCCTTAGGAGAGTTTAATTCCTCAATCCCAAGCTAAAATGGTAATCACCATCCCCAAACTTCCGTGATAATTACTATCTCAAGCTACCATGAGATTTACTATCTCAAGTTACCATGAGACATACTATCTCAAGCTTCCAACCTTGGTCTTATTTTAGTAAGACAAGCTTTACATGAAGGAAACACGTCTGAACATCAAGCTATTCTTGTCTAACATTGTTTGATTCATTTTAGGTTATTAGGTCAATCTAGAATCCTTCTATGTGAGAGAACTTTCTTTTCCAATCTTGTTCATATCTAAGTGTATAAGAGAAAGAGAATACTCGATCAAGATCATAGAAATCTATTATACGATATCACAAAAATAGGGATTTAGGGGTAAAGTCAATATGAGGAGATCTGTATTTTTTATTCTATACACTTAGATATGAACAAGCTAGGAGAAGCAAGTTCTCTCACATAGAAAGATTCTAGGTTGGCCTAATAACCTAAAGTGAATCAAAGAAAGTTATACTAGAATAGCTTGATGTTGCTACTTGTGTTTCCTTCATGTAAAGCTTGCTTTACTAAAAAAAAGACCGAGGTTGGAAGCTTGAGATGGTAAGTCTCATGGTAGCTTGAGATAGTAAATCTCACAGAAGCTTGAGATAGTAAATCTCACCGAAGCTTGTGGATGGTGATTCCCGTGGTAGTTTGGGATTGAGGAATGATTTTCTCCTCGAGACCTTTTCATGGTAGCTTTAGGATAGATGACTTATACTCTCCTAATAGTATCTTGGCTTGCATGCAAGGTTCATTTCATAGAATAACTTCAGTTAGATTACTCTTGGAACTTAGGTTTGAGGATTTATACTCCCCTATGTATAGCTTACATCTTGATGATTGGGTATATGGTGGCTAGGTGGGTATACTTACAACCTTCCTATGATAGATTGGATCGCATGATATGATTTTTTCCATGGTAATTAGGTTTAGTATGATAGTATTATATTCTTAATAGACTAGTATTAAATATATTTAGCATTGATTAAGCTAGCCTACATGACTACTTAGTGTGAATGGTAATGGGATGTCATTCATTACTTAGTGTGAATGGTAATGGGATGTCATTCATACATGGAACAAGTATGACTAAAGCTACTTATGAAATGCACTCTTATTAAGTATACCTAGCTTGGGTAGTGGCTATAGTTTCCTTCCATGTTAATATTGACTTAAGATGATAATTTGTTGACAAATATGAAAGCAGGTCGTTAGTGAAACTTAGAAGGGGGTAAGCTGTGAATAGGGTGCTTCATGATATGCTTAGTGTGTGACGTAAATTGGGATGCCCCACATTCATTGAAAAAGTGTGCTTTGAGGTGACCTAGGGATGTAGTGCTCTACTTAAGTATGAAGGTGGGCTATGACCAAGAATGACCAAAGAAATGTACTTAGCTTAGGTAGTAGTATGGATGCTACCTTGGCCTTGCACAAGTATACTTGAAGGTGTCTTGGGACATAGTTCACTTGAGTATAAAAGAAAAATGTTTGAAGTATGAATTTATGATTATGTCTTATATTGACTTGTAATGATATGATGCTTATGTTATTATCTCTTATGCTTATGTCTTATGTTGACTAACCGTTTGAGATGCTCTTATGTTAGCTTCGATACTTAGTACCTTCGCTAACACATATTTCCTACATTCTAACCAAATGTAGGGTTGGATCTTTGAGTTGTTATTTGAGGCTAGAGTTTCATGAATTTAGAATATTGAAGATCTTTGTGAGTCCTTATAGCTTCCAGGACAATATCCATTTACCTTTGTGTCATTTACTTTTATGTTTTTGACTTTATGTGGGTTGCGTCCCACGAATTTTATTCAATCCATTCATAGATGGTTTGAGACAATAATGTTAGAAAGACTTCCTCTTTTATGAAATACTTTTCGAGTTATGTTTTAAAGAAAGTTTTAAGTTCTTCAATATTTTCTAATGACTATGTGATTAATGAATGTGAAGGGCTTGTATAAGATATCTTCGAGATTGAATACTCCATGTTACGACGAGGGGGTTCTCTCGAGTCGTTACAATATGATATGAGATGTACGATATTAAAAAAAAGGCACACATTATAATCTTTGACTTCTCTTTTGTTGCTAATCCCGCTCACTCTAAAATAGAAAAAAAATATTTATTGTGCATAAACTATAAAGTAAATGTGGATGCGCTGGGTAGGTAGATAGCCATTTAATTTTCGTCTATAGAGTTTTAAAAAATTAGTTCACTTTTCTTCATGCTCAACCTTTGAGTATTAGGTGTCATTCCACAAACATTTCTTTGATCCAAAAAATCCCCCTACTGCTTCCATTAAAAAACGCCCCTCTTTGATCATATTTTTCTCTCTCTAGTTTAGCAAAAAACATCATGTAGTTTCTCTTATAAGATCATTTTTATTTTTATATTTAACTAAATATGTTTTTATATAATTTAATATGGGTTATGATGACTCGAATATCGGTGCAGTCGTAAGAAGTTGTAATATTAATAAACCTGACAATGTTGTAGCTCCTAAGTTATACTTGGAGACTTCTTTAAATGTGTTTGGAATTATTTTGCAAAACTTTTTGCTCCTGACACGACTAATTGTAGTGGTTTATCTGATATTTTCTCCTTAGATTTTCTAACTGCTCACTAGGAATAACCAGATGATCAATTTTTAATCATGAACCAAAATGTTAATCAACATGTGTAATTACATCCCATTCAACTAGCTCAAGTTATCAAAGAAACATATTTTCCTCCATCACAAACAATAGTAGTGTGTGTTCCACCAATAACTACAATACCAAAAGAATGGATTGATCTACAACAACTCAATATAGGGGCTAACAATTATTCTAATTTCACTTTTTCCATGGAGACTGTTTTGATTCAAACTAGAACAAGGTAACCATTCACTTCAATACATTTTATGTGTGTATGTTTAAAATTTTAATTTTAGTATGTTTGATTTGAAATTAGGAAATATCATTTGATAAGGATTACACATGAATTATTGCATATGAATCAGAAATTTTGATTTTAGTGCTTTTGATTTGAAAGAAGAAAAATCATGGTTCTTTGAGACATATATTGCTCTAGTCCCGAACCAAGGGAAAAAGGGGATTCTCTTGAAGCATTGATTCTTCTGCCCATGAATCCTTCTTTGCTTTGTTATAGGACTAGAGAGACTATTCTCTTGCGCTAGGGTCTAATATACGTGTCAACGAGTGTATTCTCTTGCAACGGATACGGGGCATACCCTTGAGCGTATTGATTTAATTTTTAGAAATCATGTCTCTCTCCTTCATTTATAACTACCTATGATGACTCCACTCAGAAAAAATAACTAAACTTCATGATAAGAAGAACATGTACCGTGTAGAGCCTAAAGTCTATGATTAGTATTTAAACATTGATGTAGCTTAAGAATGATGAATTCATATAGGATTAAATTGTAGTATAATCTCAATCTAACTAAATAAAGCATTACTATATAATGAAAACACCGTCTCAATTAGTAGAAAACATAAAAGAGTAAACATGGAGTTATATTATTATGGTAAAAGGGTCTAGTGAACCTTCTACTTGTGTGAGTTTGTATTGTGAACCCTTGTACTTATCCGTTTGTCATATGGACCCTGAACCCATTTACACTCAACATTTTAAACACGTTTTCTGACTTGGCTTTCTATGTGGCAGATACAACCAAGGGGCGTGTGATACACACACTTGAGGAGCGTGAAATGTGGTTAAAAGGGTCTAATAGCCACATTAGGATTCTATAAAGTCATATTCTTTCCCAGTCACATTTAACACTATTTTTGAAAAATTTGAGATTTTTCTTACCACTTTTTCGATCTTCTTTCTCCAAATTTCTTGTCCATTTTTTTATCGTTATACTCTTCTTTTATTTCTATTCAGTTCCAGTTCATTCTGCTTCGTTTTGTGGTTGATCCTATTGTAGTTTTCAACATCATCATGAAAGTTTCTTTTCTTAGAATCCTATAATCTAATATAAATTATGAAACGTGTAATTGAAAGCATAACAAATAAAATCCCCAAAAAATTGAAGAAAATCAGTATAATCAAATAAATACCTAAAAATTACAAAAAAAACATAAATAGAAGATGAAATCTAGACTAAACAACATACAAATAACAAAATAACTCACAAAATTTACATAGACAAATTAAAAATCAAACAAAATCAACAAAAATACTCGAACAATTTTGTGGGAACGAAGAAAAAAATGAGAAAGAAAAATGTAGGTTTATATAGCCACACATACATATAGGTTTAGGACGACGTTGACACACCGTGCTTTTTCGATTTGGATGAAAACAAAGATGAATTTTCTTGATTGCTGCTGGTGTTTTTTCTTCAATGAAAAAGTACAAAACGTTGGGAAAAAAGTGTAAGGAAGATGAAAGAGAAATGTAATGAGATTGGGGGAAAGTGGTGGGTTTGGTGGAAAAAGGTAAATAAAAAAAAAGAAATGTATTAATTAAATAATATAAAATTGTCAAGATGACATAAAGTGGTATATATATACACGTGTCATTTTATAATTATTTTTAAAATTATATGCCATGTGTTTGTGGTACACACACAATTAAAGGGTTAAAAATGTGTTTAATATGTTGAGTTTAGCTGGGTTCAGGGGTCTAGATGACAAATGAGTAAGTAGAAACGTTCGCAATACAAACTTGTACAAGTAGAAGGGTCCACCACACCATTTTGCCTATTATTTTTACACATAATATTATTCTATAATCTTTTCGTAATACTCCTTATATTCCATATTAAGTGTATTCTTAGCAAAACATACCTATTAGAAACATTATTCAGTAGCATAGGGTAAAATCCATAATTTCAAACTAATTGACGCTTTGTAAAATTTACTATAAGGAAAATAATGCACAAGTACCTACCGCCCTACCCCCCTAGACTATGACCAGAATCTCAAATACACACCTTAACTAAACTAAGGTCCTATTACCCCCCTGGATTTTTTTTTATAATTTTGTGCACCTTTTTGGATTACATGACATCCAAATATCTCTGACGCGCCTCAATTTTGTTGATTCATAGAGTGAGCCACGTGACAAAAAATGTGCACCAAATTACAAAAAAATAAGTTCAATGGGGTAATAGGACCTTAGTTAAGTTAAGGTGTGTCTTTGAAATTTCAGTCATAGTACAAGGGGTATTTGTGCATTTTTGCTAAATATAACATTGTGAGTGTTAAGTTGATCTCGTAGAATATAGAAAACATCAATATAGGAAAACGCATACATGGAAAAAATTTCTAACACCTATCTCGAACTTTGAAAACTTCAACTATTTCTGACAATGAAAAAAGCTTCAAAAATTCATTTAATGTGGAATAAAATGAGTATGTTTCACACACTTTCTATAGTGAACAAATCACATTCCAAAAAAACTTTAATGTTTTTGAATATTAACTTCTAAAGTACATTTTGATTTATTCATTAAAGTATGGGTCGATCTATTTTTAATCCAATCCATTGGTTATCTAGTTCATTTTTAAAAAATATTTTTTAGGGTTAGAAAGATGAAATAGGGGAGGGGATTACATTGTGGGAGATTTAATATACACTCGGTGAAAATTTATATAACCAATCAATTAAGCTACTAAGATTCTCTAGTACGAATATTGGACATTGGATGAGAAATCAAAAGAAAAAGAAAAACCTAGTTGTTGGAATTAAAAGCATTACTATGTATATATTCACAAACTACAATATTACTACTCCAAGCATTTGTAATTTTTGCTCTTTTGATTAGAAGATCATTTAAATTTAACAAGCAAAAATATTTAGGGTGTGTTTGGTATCAAGGAAAACATTTCCCGAAAATTGTTTTCTAATTTTCTCATGTTTGGTTGGGTCAAATGTTTTGGAAAATATTTTTCAAATCAACTTATTTTTCGTCAAATTTAAAGAAAATGATTTCCCTTCTAAATTTAAGGAAAAGATTTTTCAAAACTCTATTCCAACCTCTGGCCCACCCATCACTCGCGACCCTACACATCACCCAAAAATCCATACCCCCTACCACCTGGCCCCTCAAATCCTCAAGGCCCCCCATATACTCTACCAGCCCCCCCCCCCAATCCCTAAAAAAATTTAAGTTCCAATTTTAATTTTTTTTCATCCCTACCACATAGCCCCCACACCCCACCCACGAAAAAAATTTCATTTTGTTTTTTTTTTAAAAAAAAAATTCAACTTCAAAAATCATTTTTTACTCTAATAAAAAAAAATATTTCGCAAAAACATATTTCACCCAAAAATCAAACATTAAAAATATGTTTTCGGAAAATATTTTGTTCTCACCAACCAAACATGAAAAAAAAAATATATCTACTTGTTTCCAAGGAAAACATTTTCTAAAATACCAAACACAACCTTAGAGTAAGTTTCTTTTGCTATAAGTCACTATCTATAAAATGATGATTAACATTTCTCGATGTTGTATTCAAGCAACAAAAATTACTCTTAAAATAAGATAATCCTGAACCTAGATATAACATTATTCAGAGGCAATTTTTTTTTTGGCCTAAGAAATTTTTAACTAAGAAAGCAAGATTTTCAAAATTAAATCTTTTTTTTTCTTTTTTTTGACCCATATCTAATAATGATATAGAGGTTTGTAACCCTTTATTTCTAAAGATTTTGTACTTCTAAATTTTTAGTCATTCTGTAAATTCTGTTGATATGTGTACGTTAAATTCATTAATAAACTATGATATTTCAAAGAAAGACCATATTGGAAAGAAAGGTTGTCCTTAAGAAGGATTTTTTTTGGAATATTGATTTTTTTTTGCATAATTGAGATGTTTCATCACAAAGGAAGGTTCATTGATAAATGTAATACAAGACATCAAAAACACATTTGGATCTAAAGAGAGTCTATTGCGGAATTCCTTAATCATTTATTCTACTGAGTGAATTTCCGTAGCGAGATTAACATCCATCTTAATTATGACTTATTTCCTCTTGATTCTTCACAACACTCTTCCCTTACGTAGAGGTGAATCCAAAATCTTGAGTTTATGGTTATAAAATTCTAAAAAGGTAACTTGTTGGGTTTTTTAAAGGTAACCTTTTCTAGAATTCAAATGTATAAACTCAAGATTTAGATCTTCCTCTATGTAAGAAATTTTTTAAATACATGGAACAAAGTTGTGAACTCTTAAGAAGAAATAGCTAAGATGGATATTGATGTTGATGTTGCTATGGGAAATAACATGGAAGAAGAAATAATAACATAAATCCACAGAAAGCTCTCTTTCTATGCAAATGTGTTATGAAGTCTTGCAAGACACTGATCAACAAACCTAAATTTATAATGAAACATCTCAGTCATGCAAAAAATAACAAAAAATCTAAAAAAAAAATATTTTCTTAATGACAACCTTTCCTTCCAATATGGTCTTTCAGAATTTCTTTCAAAAATTCATGCACACATCACTGAAATTAAAACAAAAATAGTTCAAGTTAAACAAAATAATTGAATATGCTGATAGAAAGAACATGAAGAGTGTATAGTCTTAAGCTTAGGGTTAGTATTTAAACATTGATGTAGCATAAGATTAATTCTATTACTATAGGCTTGAATTGTAAAATCTAATCTCAATATAACTAATGAAAGCATGACCATATAGTGAAAACACCATCTCAAGTCGAAAAAACAAAAGGAGTAGACAAAAAGAGTTATATAATTATTAAACATAATATTATTGTTTAATCTTTTCATAACACTCCCTATATTTCTAAGAAGTGTAATTTTTGAGGCAATGTACACCTATAAGAAAATAATTAAGAACATGCTATAAATCATAATTTCCAATATTATCCTTGTGACATGAGAAATATAACTTTGTAAGCAGTGAACTCATCTCCTAGAAAATATATAAGAAAAGGGAAAATATGAAAAAAATAATTCAAAAATCTATATTGAACTTAAAATAATTCAACTATTTTAAACAATGAAAAGAGATTAAAAAAATCAGTTAACGTGAAATAAAATGAGCTTCATGTTTCACGTTCTTGAATCTAATTACATTCCTTTTCCAAAAATACAATTGAAGTATTTTTGAATATTAAATTCTAAAGTAGATTGGGATTTGTTCATGAAAATGTGTACACATATGAATCAATCCACTTTTAACCCAATCCATTGGTTACCTAGTTCCTTTTTTCAACTTTTAGGGTAAGGAAATAAAATTGTGTGATGCATATCATAATGTGTGGCAATTGAAGTAAGAAGACATTTTATCATCATCTTTTCCAATTACAATTTACTAACCAAGCTTTGTATGTTTTTTTTCTCTTGTGAAGTGAAGAATATTTAAAAGAAGCAGAGAGATATAGAGTCAGCTACTTTTGTATTTTTTATTATTTATTCATGCGACATACAACTTTAAAAAATATTAAGATGATATTATTCAAAGTCAATAATTTTTTGCCAAGAAATCTCATATAAGAGAAGGATTTACTTTAACTAGATCTCCTTTTAAAACCATAAATAATTAAGATGGAGGTGGTACTTTTATTTCAAAGGCCAATCATATGCCGTAAGCAAGAAACATGTCATCTGCTGAGGAATCCCACTAAATTTAATAGGCCTCCAATAGCATTGCAGAAACCAAAATACCTAGATATTAAGAAACAGAATGGGTACAATGATAATGAATCGTTTGATTCACGTAAAAGATTACCCACAACATTTTGCAAGCCCATGTCACCATCAAGATACACATTCAGTTAACCCAAAAGACTACGCATATGTAATGTCGTTCCGTGAATAGGATGAAAAAAGACTTTCAATGAATCAAAGCTTTATATAAATGAGTTTCAGATAAGTATATCAGTTGAATTTTCTAGATTTGTGTTTACGGTGCCGAAGATGGAAACCTTGTTTACTTATTTAGAGTAAAGGTTAAATAGCTTAGAAGTTGGAATCGAAACATGATGTTAGTAGTGTGTGCTACCGCTTCCTATGAATTTCGTCAAATATGTTAAATACACTAGTGCATTTATTCTTTTAGTCATGAGTAACACACGCCACCACAAAAATATAGACTACGATTTGTCTATAAAACCTAAATTATAACAAATCCTAATATTATTTTAAACTAATCACATATTTTTTAGTATATGAAGTCTCTTTCTTTTTTTTGTGTAAAAATAAATATTTATATCAAGGAAGACTTAATAGCAGCAGTACATGGTTGGTGGCGAATTTTGTTGTTTATTATGTGGCAGAGAGGTATATGTAATACATAACATAATGAACACGGTAGGAGATTACTTTGTTAGCCCTAAAAAAGAGTTCCCTCCTTGTTTATTTTTTATTCTTGGACAAAACAAGGTTGAACTATCCAGTTCACAATATAAATTATTGTTGTAGATTAACCCCCTACTTAGCTAGAGCCTAGTCACTTGTTTCACTCAATATCTACTCTAAGCCCCCCCTAAAAAAAGAAGGGTTCCCTGCAAGTAATTCAAGACGTTAGATAGAGTAGGACAATCATTTTGTAAATATGTGTGAGTTCCTTAACAATCTATATTAATTTATAATGGCATCAACATTTGTCCTAGTGCAATTTTAGCGATTATAGAGGGCCGCAACTTGTTTTTGGATCGTTGTACCTTTGAAGATATCCCCCAAATGAATCTAGATATCCAAATTCCATTTTGATCACGAATGCCTCTCATTGTCTCTTTTCCTTATTAAATATTTGAAGATTGAGTGTCCTGTGTTTTAGTTCTAATCGTATTTGATGGTGGTTTCCATTAAACAAGATTAGTCTTATATTTATGTGGCTGCACTTATTATTTGGAAAAAATGATATTTTTCTGGATGAAAATCCTTCACCATTAAAAACTTTTTCGAGATCTCATTTGATGATCAAGTTGCACAATCATCCATTCATTTGTTGGATTGTTAGTAAATATTTTCTTAAACATTATAATGTTTTTTGTTGGGCTTTGATGGCACCTAGGTTGGGTATAACCAGGACCCTTTGGATTGGACGGCACAAAAATTTTTTTGTTTTACTTGGGTGAGAGTTGTTTGTATTGCAGACATAGTGGTTAATTCAACTATCATCGAGCATGTTGACCTAGATTTTAGTTTTCTAGAAATCTGTCCCTATATAAGTATAAGGTGGTATTCTTCAATTGGGTCACCTCTTGATTTGAGAGGAGATTGGAGTCTGATTCGCTGTTTTTTGATACCTCCCCAATTCGCGAGGATTTTTTTCTGTTTTTTTAATTACAAATGAGGCCAAAAGTTATATTATTCCAGATGGGAAACATTTCATTCAAAGAAGAGATACCTTTATATGTTTGTTCAGTTAGGAATTGAAGGAGATTAGCTTTTGGTAACTCGGGGTGTGAAGTCCACATGAATTCAAGTAAAATTTGTTATCGTGTCTGCTTACTTTGTGTGGGAATGTGATCTTAAGAATTGGACAATGAATCCTAATGCCTATGAGGTAGGTGGTGTACTTGTTCCATCCTGATCCTACAAAAACACTTTTGATTTTGGGGGGGGGCTTGAATTGTTATATTCTTAAAAATAAGACTTGGTGCTATTTTTTATGTCACTTATTGGTATATTGAACCATATATTTGTTACCTTTTAAACCTAAATCTATCATCTCACAGTAACTAACACTACAATAAAAATAACTTTTAGTGGCAATAGATACACATTAATTAAGATTGTTAAAGTCTTTAGCGGCATTAGCTAAGTGTCACTAGATCCAATTATCTAAAGTCTTTAGGAACATATACAAAGAGTGATAGTTACAACTAAAGTTTTAGCAATAATTATTAATTACTTGCCGCTAAATCTAATTTTTGATGTAGTGTAACCACATCCCAGAAGTCATTGCCTGTGAATTGATAATAGGCCTATCTCCAACTTTATCTGTCTTGCTCAATAGTTTGTTAATATCACCCCTATTATCCAATGCATCTTAACAGTTGTCTTAATTGTTTCTAAGTTTTCCCTCAAAATATTTCGTACATCACGTAATAATTTGAGATTATCTTTTGAAAATATTTCATAAATATTGCTATTGTTTAAAAGTGTAGCTTCAGTCAATTATGATGGTGAAGTAGGAGTTACTGCAAAAAGAAAAGGTAGAGGTTTTTTAGGGGTTCTAGTAGGTAATGGAAGATCCATAATTTTTTTATCATTGGTACTCAATTATGTTCTGTTTAAAAATTATTGTATAGATTGGGTGCTTGGATAATATATTTGAATGAGTTATTATATGTTGTACACAAATATTAGTCTTTATCACAAAAGTCAATAGGTGCTTAAGCCCCAATACTTCATAACAAAAGTCCCCCCAATGATACTAGGAGTGTAGGTTTTTCTCTGTGCCGCCTTACTATTTATAATAGTTGTGGCGAAGTTATTTTTATCTTTTTTTTTTGTTTAATTTCATTATATTTGTTGACATCGTTAGTAGTAACATTGGTAATGTATTTGTCTATCCATCGCTTTAAGCTCTTTGTAAGGAATTTTGTGGATTGAGACCCCTTCGAGATAGCTCTGTTTTGATGATGACTTTTCGTGTAGTGTAGAAATTTTAGTCAAGAAATACTTTATTAGCTGTCGAATAAATTGACGGCTAATACTTTTATCATTCACTTGAGTACATCTACGGTTGATGTTTTTATGATTCCTTTTCTCTGTAAATACTACTAACTTCCACTGTTGGGTAGGTGGCTTCATTTATGTTGAGTGGTGCCTATGTATCTCATTTGTTTTAATTGGGAATTACCCGTTTTTCCAAGTTTGTTATAGTTTTCCCAAATATAACCACATGTTTGTAAAGTATATATTACTATAATCCCCTTCATAACAAGACTTTGTAGTCGGCGACCCTATAAAGATATGATTATATGATCTGGTATCCACATTGGTACCCTACCCACAAATGTGTGTATATGATATCCGCGGCAATGCATAGGGTGTATTTAATCTTTACTAACTTCCCTAATTTTATTACCTACTTGAACTAAGATTCCATGGTAGTAGAATTTTGTTGTAGTTCGGGTAGTATGATCCGTAAGTGAAATAGGGGGTGAATTGTTTTTTTTCGACTTTCTTTTTCGAATTGTTAACTTGGAAGAGTCGCTAGTTAACTTTAGGTTTTCAGGAAATAACAAATAGAAATTCAATTGGTCCCAAGGTAAACTTACATGGATTGGTTTTTTATATAGTTGAGACACAATGTCAGATCTTAGTCTATTCCCTTGGGTTGCAAGGGTGTTGTCTTCTAGTTTTTTTGAAATTTTTAGTAAATACAAGTTTTGAATATAGTTCCTATATCTACATTCAACTTTTTTTTTCTCTCTTTTTTCTTTTGATACCAAGCCTTACCAACAATATTTTTTAGACTCGTATACATCTTCTATTTAGCAGACACTGACTTTTACATAGTGTTGAGATGTTGAGACTTAAATCTTCTAGATGAAGATATGGAAACCCAAGAGCTTTTATCTTTGAAAAAAAATCAGTAGAGATCCTTATTTTACAAGAATTTATAAAGTTAAGGCTAATCTTTATCTTCCATCTTGATTGCTCTAAGATCTTTATTCTATCCTAGTTGATTAACTTCTTTCTTGATGAAATAATTATTGATTCAGTTCAGCTGATTGCAGCCATTATATCTTCCTTGAAACAAATAATCTTCTTTTTAATATTCATATTTTTGTATTATTCCCATTCACATTTTAAATATCATCATGGAGTGTATTACATACTCTATAAAAAAAATTCTAGTTTCCAATTGCACTTGCAAGTGTACGTTGTCGCGCAAGAAATATGATAACCCTAAGAGAGTCGAATTATCAAAACAAAGAACTTGTAAATTAATTATTCTTACTAAATTATATTAGTTATAATTATTTATTTAAGGAGTCTTGTTTACATTAATTTGTGTTTTTTTTCTTCGCATCCTTCTGTATTTAGGTTGAAATACAATTTCATCTAAAACATTTTCTAGAACCGACCAGTCCTTCTTATCAAGAATTAGATTCATTTAAACCTCATAGGATTTTACTAATGCATCAGGCTTCTAGTAATAACAGTAATAGGAATGTAGATTTGTAATATTCTTACTCTTTAAAACAACAATTGTGTGTGCGCAATGTATCTCGTCTAGTTGAAATATTCCACAAGTGCATACTTTCCTCTCAAGGCAAACAATGTATCTTCTTCTAGATTCATAAATTGAGAAAATAAATTTAGACGATGGAACAATATGCAAACATTAATAAAGTTATTGATACGTTGCATGAAATGCCACTATTTTCTATTTTTTCAAAGTAATGTTGATCGAAGAGACAAATGATCCATATCAAATGCATAAAATATATAGTTAGGTATCTTTATACATACCCTAAACATTGAACATTTAGGTGCATTTACAAACAATACCTCCTCAAATATTCTGCTCAATATATCCTTTGTATGTGAGGCTATTTCTCTGTTTTTACAGTTTCAAGAACCATATTAAATTCTATCCTCTTTTAAAAATATTAATATAGAAAACTGGAATTCCTCAACGAGGCAGTCATTGATACATTATGCTATGTTCGAAGTCATTTTTCTACCTCTATTTACTGTTGAATGAACTCTCGACCACTTTTCGTACCTAGCATCCTCTAGGTACTCCTTAACTCTACGATTAACCTTTTCCACCTTAGCCATTAATTTATCAAAATCCTCTTTTCTATAAGTCTTAGCCATAGAGTACAATAGACCACTTAGGGTGATTCTGCTCCTCTTGAAGTTTGTACCGACATTCATCCAAAGATGTCACATGCATGTATAATGAGGTACATTTGAAACACAACGCTTACGCTCTTCATAATACTTTAATTTATATCTAATACAACCCATATTTTTCACGCTTGTCAAATGTATTTTTGAATTTTTCAAAGAATCATGACCATGAACATTCATTTTGTATGTCTCCAAATCCATCTGTCACTGAAATATGAAACCTAATCCCAAATCACCACACATATTTTTGTCGATATAACAGTAATACTATGTATCAATTATTATACAAAAAAATCACAAGTTCACCATCAGAAAAAGACATTTTTTCCCTACCCAGTGTAAATGGTCATACAATTTTCCTTTTGTAATCTCCACTTAAATGTGCACCGTCGAAAATAACTACTTATTTGCTGACTTGAACCTCCTCATCAATGGTCTGAAGGCTATGAAATGATACATGAATTCATCTTTCTCTGACTTGTGCATCGTTATATATTATTTTAGATAAACAATATTTAGCTTATGTATCTCGGCATCTGCCCATATCCATTTGATTGTTTTCCCCTTATCATTTCTAATGTACGTTCATTAGCAAGTCATGTTTGCTAGTAAGACATCTCAATCCCCATCAAAGAAATTCTCTAAACTTCCGAATTACATCTTTCCGGAGTAGAATTTTCTTATTGTATACAAATCTAGGAACCTCACACCACTGTACCAAACCCAATTATTTCTTGGAGTTTTTTTTTTAGTAATTCATCCGCAGTGATACTATGTTCAATCCCGATTGAATATCTCATTTGTCTGATTTTGTCCTTCATAAGCCTTCCACACTTCTAAGCCACAATAATTCAAAAGCACAATGACACATAATTGTACAATGTTTTCAACATCAATCATAATTGATGCATACACACCAAATACAATGAAATATATGAATTTCTACAGATTCCATAATCCAAGATGATATATTTATGTATCCCTCAATATCAATGATTCAGAGAACAATTTTGATACATCTTAAATATACATTTTTGCGTATCATATTCACATAACGTTGTCTGATATAATATTCTAAAAATTAGTAGACCCTCACATAGAGAAACAACATGTAATCATATATCCCCTTCTACTCATTTGTTGTATTTATCACTTCATCCCTTACATTTATTTACTACCCTTTTCATGCTTAAAGATACAAATAACATTCACACATATGATTCATATCCATACCACTAAAAAATTTATCGGATTCAAACAATCATTAAGGTTACTCTATTAGAATTTGCTAACTAATCTAGATCTTGATATCTTATCAATATCAATAATCATCAAAAATAAAAATATCCCATGTTACTTGTTTAATAAATAGAATGTACATAAACGACTATAACTATAAATCACATACTCTCAACAAACTTTTTTCTATCATATCCTTTACTTTCAAATTTAAAATTAGTCTTATTTTCTAAACTTTCATCATAAGTAAAATTGCCCGTGCTTCATGCGACTCTGTGATTTGCAAATTTGTTGGCCTCTTTTTGTTGTTAATTTAGTGTAGTTTGTTAAATAAGTATTAAAAATTGATTTTTCATTACACGAACACCTATGTAAGGCCAGCGTGTATACGTTTTTGGTCTGGAGTTTTAACATATCGTTGCTTGAATGATTTATTCATATCCTGGTTAGTGGGGGTAGGTAGCATATAACTTTAAGAGAAAAAAAGTGGATCGACATTTGACACATAAACAACAAAACTTTTATAGTTATGTACGTATGTAGTAAGGGAAGTTTTTTTTGCAATACATAAAATTGAATCCCCTACCATAATAGACATCAACAACATATTTTATACAATCATCCACTATTGGACATGTAAAGTTTTGCAACTAACAAAATAGACACTACATGATCAATCTAATAATAAAGTTCCCTAGCATAGAAAAAGACTCGACTTTGCCGTTTTTATGGTGTCTCCGTCACACTCTTCGTTGTCGTCGATAACTAAGTTTCTTTTCTTCTTAGACTTTCCCGAATAAACTCTTCTGTTTGAAATGGAAGTCTCCCATCCATTAGGAATTTCTTTTGAGAATTCTGTTTTTTTCCTCCCGCATTACAGTCTATTGGTTAAGTTGAATCTTCCACTTCCTCTTTTCCCTGTACGTAAAATAATTAATGATGATGTATGTTAAACAGATTGTATAGAAGATGAATGATGTACCTATCAAGAGAATATATATTAGAAGCTTAATATCACTGTACCACTTTACCTTTTTATCTTTGTTTATGCGGTGTTGCATTCTAATTCTTCATCCGGCACATAAACTATTTTGACTGTATAGTTTTCGGCCCCTCTTTCACATTTTTAATTGCTTAATTTTAGTTTGAAGACCAAGTCAATCCTGCATAGACTGCAAATGTGGGACAGTACATTCATCTCATTTTTGGAAATCTGTTAACCAACTTATGAGCAAAAGAATCAAGAAGTTTCAAAAAAATTAGGAACATAGTACTCAAGAACTTCAAAGTCAAAGATACTACTTCTCTAAGGGATACTCAATTAATGGAGTTTATATGACATTTACGGGCATGAACTACTCGACTCACGGATCTCAATAATAATTTAGGCTTATGAATACACTCTTCTTATTCTCATATTGACTTACTCTAGTCTTGAAACAATTATAAGTTAATTGTAGAAGAGTCCTCAAAAAACTGAAAGGGACTTTCTCAAACTTTATCCTTAACTCTAACTCAAATTTTAAATATGAATTTAAGGATCATGATTATGATATATTGGTTTTTTCAATGATTAGATGTAGATTAAATAGTTTAACACAAGAAGAAAGCAACAATAAGTTTAAAAGAACGTAGAAGGGTCAAACCAAAGAAAAAAAGTTGAGGCAAGTGACCTTGACGCATTCCTGGTGCGGGACGCCAACCCTTAAACTTCACAAGTCTCATCTTGGTGCACTGCAGGCGCAACACTCTATCATCCCTAGTGAATTCAATTGTGCGTCACGCCACTGCTCTCCAAGAATGACTTGATGAATATTTATTCTCGTTTTAGCTCCAATTCACATAGAATCGATTGTTTTCCTCAAAATTTTGTTAGATTCGTAAACCCAACACTAGCGACAAATGTACGTTTGGGTTTGTGCGATTTGGGGAAATTGTGGGTTTGTCTTAGTGAGTGCATTCGTTATTGCCCTAAAAGAGATGTTTTGACATTGTCTTTGATTGTTGACCAAATATTAGTCTCATAGAGGAATCAATTGGATGTAAAATTTCCAACTAAACTTTATGTTATGAAGTTTTAGCGACCTTAACATCTAAGAAACTTTAGAATCACACAGAAAAATAGTAATTCACCATATAGAATGACTCAAGTCTTAGATATTTTTGGGTGTTACAATAACACTCAAGAACAATATTCTTATGGACATAGCCATGTTCTCTCTGAAGTTACTAGAAAACAAAGGAAGTCTAGGCATGAAGTAAGAATAGTAATACCATGCCAAGGTTAATATGATTGCTAGTTTTTAAGATTAGCAACACTCCTCAACTATGCTCTTCCATATGTCAATACCTCTTGGCTGCAACTCATAGCTCCAAGAAGAGTACATGACCCTTTACCACAACATTTAATCAACATTGACTCAAATGAAGAACCACATAATGTTTAACAACATCACATTAAAGCTTAGCACTTTAAGGATTTTGTAGACTCCTACTAACCATCTCCTTAAATAATTCTCACTCTCTCACCATATCCGCCATACCAACTAGATTTTCCCGCATTACTTCTCAAAACCAACTAAAGATCCTAATTTAACTATTTCCCATTGTAAAACCTCATCCTCCTCTTCCTCCAAAATTATAACTTCAAATGGAATTATCAACCCATCATTATCAATATAAGATCAAAAACCTTCTCCTTTTAACATCACTCCATTACTAAAAGGACGTTTGAAAAGATATCTCCCATACTCTTTTGAACTCATTACAATATTATTCTCAAGACTTGACTTGATTTCTCCACTTATCATCTCCCCCTTAGGTCTAAAGTTGGAACCTAAAAGCTATGGACCTATTACATCATCTCTTAATTGGTCTATATCCTCCTCTACTCTAACAATGGGAAAATTTTATCTCATGACTACCGAACTCTCCTTAGGAAGACACTAAGAGCTCTTTCTAAGATGTTTCTCTTTGCCTCTCCTTATTGGCTCGTAAGGGTGCTTCTTCTAAATCTTCAGTTAGATAACACTTGCACCAACATATCCCATATTGGCAACTCAATTATACAATCTGGGCACAGATAAGAAAAGATCACGACCTGAATTGAGACCTTGAATAATTACATACCACCTCGGTAGACCTTTTAATGCTCTTGTTACTCTTATGACTTATCCACCCTTCACTACACTTATCAAAAAGTTAGGGTCTCTCACTTGTACCTCTCATATTTATTGAAGCTAACATCTTACATACCTCACCTACTCTATTTTTTATCAACTTCCAATTGAATTGAGTATTTAAGAAGTATCTCAACATGTACTATTATCATATTTATTGATTATATATTGATATATTCAAAGAATAAGAAGGACCATGCTAGTCATGTTAGAGTAGTCCTTTAAACTTTTAATGATCGACATTTAGACTTAATGATCAAGATTTAGACTTGAGTCCACAAAATTCATTAATCACATTTTATTTGGTGAAGGAATTAAAGTCAACACTAAGAAAATTAAAGAAATGTAGAATTGTTCTAGACCCACCTCCCTAACTCAGATAAAGTGTTTTATGGGATCGACTGGTTACTATAGAAGATTGTAAGGGGGGTTCATCTATTTCATCCCATTTGACGAAGTTGAGTCAGAAAATAGCTACATTTCAATGGTATGAATCTTATGAGATAAGCTTTGAGGATTTGAAAACTCAGTAAACCACTATTCTAGTATTTACCTACCAGAGGGTACATAGGGTTTTGTTGTTAATTCTAATGGGTCTCGAGTTAGACTTGGTTGTGTATTGAGGCAGAATGGTAATTCTATAGCCTATGCCTCTAGTCCACTTAAGATTCTTAAGAAGAACTACCCTACATGTGATCTCGAGTTTGGAACAGTAGTTTTTACTATGAAGATATTGCGTTGCTATCTCTATGGTGTTCGTGGATGTTCTCATCGTCCACTAGAGCTCCAATAGGTCAGAATTACCTAAATATCCAAAAAGGTAAATGGATAGAACTACTCATATATTATGATATGAGTATTCTATACAATCTAGGTAAGGATAATTTTATTGTTGATTCCTTGAGTAGATTGTCCATAGGGAATACTTCTCATGTCAAGGAAGGTAGAAACAATTGGCTAAGGAAGTTCATAGATGTGCACATCTGGTGTATGTTTCTTACATTTTTGTTAAGGTGGAGTTGTTATGATGGATGGGTTAAATTCTCATTATAGTCAGATTTGAAGGAGAAGAAGGACAAGGATTCTATTTTATTTAAGTTGAAGGTAAATATACATAAGTAGAAATGGGTGGTCTTTTCATAAGGGAGAGATGGTGTGTTAAGGTATCAAGGTAAGTTTTGGTATCTAAGTGTGGATGAATTATAAGATAGAATCATGGAAGAAGCCTATAGTTCTGATATTAGATTCATTCTAATGCCACTAAGATGCACAATTACTAGAGAGACGTGTATCAGTGGAGTGGCATGAAGTGATGTACTAGTTTGTTTCTAAGTGCCGAAAAATTTCAATTAATTCATGGCTGAGAATCAAAGGCCATGTGGTGTAGCTCAACATATACCCCTTCCGGAATTGAAGTGGGAGATGATTAATATGGATTTCATTATTGGTCAAGCAGAATACACAATTCAAACCTTAGAGGACATGTTGAAGCTTGTGTTTTGGATTTTAAAGGTACTTGGCATGGCCACTCGCCTCTTTGTAAGCTTTCATACAATAATAGTTATCATTCCTACATTTATATGGCTCTGCATGAGTCTCTATATGAGCGGAGGTTTAGATCTTCTATTAGGTGGTTTGAGGTTGGTGAATCGGAGTTGATAGGACCATATTTGGTTTGTTAAGTCATGGAAGGTTCTGACGACAATTTAGAAAAGGTTACATTATATGGCGCGCGTCTAAATCCCTATACTTATGTTAGAGAAGAGATTTAATGTTGAGGTTTGAATATTAATATGTCTGAAAGTTTCAAGATCGGTAAGAAGAGGGGACTCAGTTCCCGATATATTAGTCCTTATCTAACTTACAAAAGGGTTGGTAATATAGCTTATTAGTTGGATCTACCACTAGAACAAGAACAATTTAATCCAATATTTCATATTTATATGCTAAAGAAGTGTCTGGGTAATCACGCACTTATTGTGCCTACTGAAACTATTGGAGTGAAAAATAGCAGGCCCAATGAGGAGATTCCAGTTTAGATTCTTTATCGTAAGGTTCACAAGTTGATAACTAAAGGTTGTATTAGTCAAATTCTTATGGAGGAATCAATTAGTTGAGGAAGATACTTGGGATTCAAAGGAGCATATGATGAAGATATAGCATCACCTTTATTCCTCTAAATCAATTCCAAACCAAGGCACTAACTATTTTTAGAGTACTTTTTAAGTCAATATGAGTTTATGATATGTACATGTTTGACTAGTTTTATCTCATTCGAGGTAAATTTTCCCAAGAGGGAGATATTGTAACACCTTGGAAAATGAAACACGAAATGCAAAAGGGAAAATACTATATTTGAGTACAAGTGCACAGGTAGCGAAGGTTGTATGGTCCGTAGAAGGTGCTACAGACCGTACAATGAAGCTTGTGAAGGGTAAATGTTGAAAGCCCTTTTAGGAAGAGTTTCATGGGCCGAAAGGGGACCAAAACCCGTTACGTCGCTCATGAAGTTAAGCCCAACACCTATGAAGGTCAGAAGAACTTGGATGGTCCGTAAAGCTTCACAGGAACCATGAAGTCATTCGTGAAGTGACCCATAAGTTTTTAAGTTTTTGGACAACTTGAAATTATCATGACTCTTAGCACATAATAAAATAATATGCCCCTTTATTTATCAAATTAAAGGTCCTTGCGTCTTCTTTCCAACGCCCCCAAGTTTGTCTAAGTTTTAGTTGTGAGTAAAAGGTTATGCCAATTTTAGTGAAGCACTATCATACATGTGAAGTTTCACGGACCATGGACCTTAAATGGTCTGTCAAACCTCCTTTTAAGGGTACTTCATCAGTTTTTAAGTGTGGGTTGCTTTGGTCTTTCCCCTATGTCCTTTTTAACCTTATTCTTAAGTCATTTTTGAGTGTTTACTGAGTTTATCATTAAAAATACAATGAGTATTTAAAAATTCTCGTAAAACTCACACACGGTTCCTCTTCCTTAACAAGAACCCTAAAACGTTTAAACCGAAAATCCAAGATACAAAACAAATCCTCCCACCCAAGTTTTCCCATGATCTTCCGCTCTAATGTTCCTCATCAAGGTCAAGATAAATCATGTCTCCACCAAAGTTTCCATTTTCAAATCTTCATAATCAAATATGTAAGGCTATCATATTGGATTAGTTCATTCTACATTTGAGTATTTTTGAATAAGTTGTTATTGAGTTCTTAGGTCTAGAGTTGTTGGTTTTTGAATTCCTAGGTCAAATCAATTAATTGTTGTAAATTGTGTATAGTGACTAGTGTGTTGACCGTTCATATCTATATTGTAGAATGAATCCAATGAATTGACTTTTCTTGAGATGGATAGTATTGTTGAGTTCTGAGTATTGAGTTTTCAATATTGTTATTGAGATCCTTAATTTGATGCGTTCATGTATATATTCAAACATAAAACCAATTTTGAGTTGTAAAATTCGAGAATCTTTTAATTTCAACATTTGTGTTTTGGAGAAAGTAAAGAGGTGTTTGAGACAGAGCATAAGAAAACTAAGTAATTCCCAAATGTTTCATTTTTACATGAAGAAGAAGATTATTTTTTTTTAAAAAAAATATATATTTTCCAAAAAGATTGAGTACATAATAGTTATATCTTAAAGAGGCCCCTTTTGAGTAATTATTGCTACCCAAAATGTACTTTTACATAGAGAATATAAAAACCTTGTTTTCTTAATTAAAAATTAGTTTCAGAGATATTTTAGAGCAATTAACTCTTTTAATAGGATAGTTTGAGTAGTTATCTCAAACCAAAGAAAGAGTATCTTTGTAACACCTCGGATGAGACCATTTTTTAGTTTTGGGTCAACTTACAATGATCATATATTTGAGCACATAAAAAATTAAATTCCCATGAGGTATCAAATCAATGATCTTTGAGTCATCTTTCCAATGCATCCAAGTTTGTGAAATTTTGAGCTTGGAGTAAAAAATTATGGCCATGTGCATGAAGCTTCGATAGTGATATTTTTTCATCCGTTTAAAGAAAAGGTAATTTGTTATATTCCTTACACCTCTAGTCCTAAAATGTTTTTATCATCCAAATAACACTGTAATATAATTTCTATCACTTTTTCATGTTCCTAAATGCTTAGAGTTTGAAAGAAGGGTTTGGCGAGTAGGAAAGGGATAAGTTCAAACTCTCATCAAAATTTAGAGAATTCACCGAGAACATTACTTTTTCTAGGTATGTAAGCTTATCACAGTATTGGGATTGTTAAACCACATGCCATATCTCTAATTTTGTTCATGAAATCACTTATTGAGAGATTTTTGACACATTTTTTTATTTTTGTCTCATTCCTTAAAAATGGAGGTTTTAATTCTTGAGTTGATTGATATTTAGTATGAGTTGGGTTTTAGATAAAGATTGATGAATTTATTTTAGGTTTGTAAATCAAAAGGGTTTAGAAGAAATCACCTGATTCTAGATAAGTTAGGACCCAAATATTCTATGAAAAATTCATCAAATTTCTGAGCACGGATGTGGGGTAGAGCATCACCACTGCACCATGACTACTAGTTAGTAGTTTGGGGCCTGCTGTGGCGTTCCAATAGTGCACCCAAAACTTTTGCTGTAGTTTCGGGGCTGGAGCCCTGTACCACTTTGTGCGCGTCAGGGTCAATAGGTCCTTTTCTTTTCCATAGTTCTTTCCGGGTGTGTCAATTTGAATTTTATCTATATTCTCTTCTTGATTTTAACTCTTAATGTCTTCATTAATCCTTGAGAGATCCTACATATCCTAATCATATTTCTTTATTCACATTTCAAATCAAAGAAGAGTTAAGAGGAAAATCCGAGGAGTCCTTTTTAGTCATTTTAGGAATTCTTTTGCAATTAATTATAGATTTGAAGTAAATCTTGAGTAAATGAGAATGAGAATGAGGAGAGTTGTATTTCATGTTTAAGAGTATAAGGGAACAAAGAATTTCAAAATTTAACACTTTAACATTTTAAAATCCTCATAAACAATGTAAGCTATGTAGTGTAAATGATCATACTTTTTAGATGAATCCTTTGTACCTCTGACAAAGCTTAGTGAATCCACTTGGTTGAGGTATTACATACCCTGAAAAGGTATAGGATAGTTGTGACAGTATGGACGAGATGTTATATCATCACATATCTCATAGTGATGGTTTTCTGTTACAGAATCTTCTAAAAGAGAGTAAAAAGTATGTTATTGTATTTTTATACATTTTTAGTTGATATTGTACTACTTTACAAGCTTTATATGTTGCATCTCTTATTGTTGCTTTCATATTGGAGTGTAGTTGAGGTTAGTATTGTCTTCCCATGTTATCATTTCAGCTATGTCTATTTCAGTTTTCCCCTTGCATGCTCGTACATTTAATGTACTGATGTCATTCGACCTATATGTTTTTTTAATGAAGATTCAAGTGTTCAAGGTCATCAACTAGCGCTTCGTTGATACTATTTTTACTTTAGCTAGATATTGATGGGCCTCTTAGTATTTTGGAGGTCTTTGCATTGTTATTTCTATTATGTTAAGTTATCGAGGGTCTTCTTCCAACTTTTATCGCAAGAGTTAGAGGATTTTTAGACACTAGTAGTTGAGTTTCTTTTCATCATTTTCTTGTTAATATTTTGATACTTGGAGTTAGTTGTTTATGTTTAAACAACCACGTCGAGACATTTATGAGTTCATATTTTGAGTTGATTTTTACTTTTGAAGTTCCTATTTTTCTTGAGTAAGTCTTCAGCCAAGTAGTTAGTCAGGCCAAGGATTCACATGATGATTCTCGAGTACCGGCTACGTCCAGGGTGAAGGATCTGGGTGTGACAATATTTTCATACATTTGATCACGAGTATATATTATCGGGAGTAGTATTTAGCACCGATATGATTGAGAATTTAGATAACACAAAGCCCCGATAAACCATGTCTTGCCAACATGGGTATAAGATCATACTTTTTGGATAAATTTGTAGTAAAAATTTAAGGATCCCATAGTGTTAATTCAAAATTACACCTGTCCCGACAAAATTTAGTATTACTAAACATCCCTTAAAATTTGTGGGGCGTGCTACTTAGACTCTAGTGATTACATGGTAAATGATAAATGTAAATTTAAAAACACTGTTAAGAATTAAAATTGGGAAAAAAAACGGAACAAATTAAACTTGTTAAACTAAAATACAGCTTAATTTACGGAAACGGATCATTTTATTACCATTTAATTCAGCAAGTAATTGAATAATAAATTTCAAAATTTGAAATCAAAGATAGATTTATCATCTTTTAAAACATTTTTTATGAACATCCAATTAAATTCGCACTGCCAAGTACTTTTATTGTTGTTATTGTGGATGTTTCATGATAATACATCATTTTGATGAGACATTCCGGAATTTGGGGTGAACGGATTGCAGTATGAAGTTACAAAATCGATGGAATGTTGTTGGAGATTCAATTTTGTTTTCTAATCTCAAAAGCAGAATTGCAGCCGAGTTGATATTGATGTATAAAGGAAAGAAATTGAATTCTTTGATATTCATGTATCAGTGAATCGACTAAACACTGACACACTGATTCTATATGGATTCATCAAGCCACCGTTGAGCCAATTTATTAAACTTATAAATGATAACATTATAAACAATTTCAAAACCTCATGATACATCGAAAATATTATGATACACAACAAATTAATTGTATCAATTGAATCGTCTAAAACATATTACACACATGATTCAAAAAGTATCCGCAAGCACACTTTATGGCCCGACAGTTATTTGAAATTAATCACTGATACATGATAAAATATTCAAAAACCCTTGAGACATAGGAACATATGATACACATCTAATTCATGTTCAAAGCAGTAGACTAAACATTATAGTCCACTTAGTACTGAGTATTAAACTATTGTCTGATACATGATAATAATTTTCATTAATTTTTGATACATATTGGATTCCTTAAAATTGTTTACTAATTCAACAACAATTTTAAAATAAGTATAAAAAATAACAAACCGAAACCATGTAGGCCTAAAAAACTATGGTGCTTGCTGCTTCCTTTTTTCTTTTTTTGGTGTATTTTGACAACTTTGATTGTGATTGTTCGCCAGATGTTTGTTTGAAGCCTTCTGAAGATTAATAGGACATGCAAAAGACTTTTTTCTATTTTCATTCCAATTTCATAGTCAGAACATATATTCTTCTATTAATTAATGATCCATTACTAGGATGTAATAGAACAATTACACCAAAACAACAAAGGAAGAAAAGAAGAAGAGAAGAATGATGGTGGAGGTAATAGAGAAAAGGAAGAAACCAATAACAGATGCTGGGTTAGGAGAAACAAGACGATGATGAAGTAAGAAGAACTGAAGACGGATTGAGTAAGAAGAACAATAAGAACGGGAGGGAGAGCAATGGTTTCCAGTTTTATGAAATTGCAAATTTTTGTAATTTTGAAATCAAAAAATTTCAAAATTGGAATGTTTTACTTAAAATTAAGAATACAAATCCAAAAACTGCGATTGAGAAGATTGAGGTTTTAGTGGAGAAAAATAGGCATTATATTGGGAATGGTGTATTATAGGAGAGAAAATGTTATGATCGATACACTTCTACTAAAATTTAAAAAAAGGGAATTATGTAATATTTAAAAAAAGAAGGGAAAATTAGAGAATACAAAACTTATAGTTTTGTAGTTAAGTTATTTTTCCAAATTTGTATACTTAGTGGATCCACTTAGTTGAGGTTCTATATACCGACACCAATATAAGACAATTCTGGCAGTGTGGACAATATGGTGTATCATCACTTAGTTCATAGTGATGGTTGTCGGTTAGAAAATCTCCCAGTAGAGTTAAAGTGCATTTTAACATATCGCTTATCATGTTGAATTCATAGATGAGTAAATATTTTGTAAAACATTAAATGATTTAACTCATTTATTTCTTTACATTCAACTTGAGCATATTTTATCTACCACAATTCTTTCATTTAATTATTTACTTCGACTATATTACATACTCGTATATTTAATGTACTGATGTCATTCAACTTGCATCTCTTTATGATGAAGATAGAGGTGTTTAGCATCATCAAAGGACACTTCGTTGAGATCACTCTATACTTCATTATCTTGTGGTGAGCCTCGTTGCATCCTGGAGGACTTCACATTTACGTTCTAGTTAGTAGTTTTATGATGTCATGGGTCTTGCCTTATAACTTTATTTAGGATTCATAGATAAATAGAGTTGAGGAGTCTTTCAGTATTTACATATCGTTGAGATATTTTTGCAAACTATAATACCTATATTAATGAGTATTTTAAGGTAGTTTGAGTTGAGTATTTACTTTGAGTTAAATGTTCATAAAATTCTGTTTTTAACCTTTTATCGCTTGAGTAAGTCTTCTTCTTAATATTCAGCAAGGCCAAAGGTTTGTTTGGAAACAAGTAATGATTCTAGCATGCAGGCCATGTCCAAGGTGTAGGTTCGGGGCATGAAAATTTGAATAAGAATTTGTTCTGTTTTTATTTTTAAAACAAAGATAGATAGGGTCGAGGAGGTTCATCCAAATGTATTTTGACAAAAAAAATATTTATATGATTAAAATTATATTGGACTATAGTTTTGTTCTTTTACTACCATCGTAGAGAAGCACAAAAATACCTTATGGATCTCACCATATTATTATTTGTGCATGAAATTTAAAAGATATAAATCGTGAGCATCGACTATTACGTCTCTTTATAAATATCTATCACTAGCTTCACTAGAAAGAAACCTAAAAAATACAACAAACGCTCTATTTGTAAGAAACATCACTAGAACTAGTAAATTTCACAAATTAGAACGAAGATTGATTTTCTCATCCACCAATGTATAGATAGATAGAGATATATAGAGAGAGAGATAGAATATAAATAGTAGTGTTGTTTTCTTCTCGTCTTTCACAAAAATTAGAATTTGACAATGTAATATTACATGTATGTTTTCTGAAAAATATTTAGCACATGTTGTAATACCTAAGAAATTGGAATTGGTCTTATAGCATAAAAAATAGAAAATTTATGAACCACGACAGGGTTCACGAACGTGAAAGGAACCACGGTTTATCGGCTAGGTAATGGCTCATTCCTAATAAGAATTGGTAGAGCACGGTGTTTCACGTGGCATGGGGAGGCTTGTGTAAGCAAGGGAGAACCAACCACACCCATGCATCAGACCACAAATTCCACCACATGACGGCTCTTGATAATAGGCCGTGGGAAAGATTTGTTAATTCGAGCCAGATGAACCAAACCAAAATGAAGAATTAGAGTGGCCTTTACGGTCTTTGGTCCTTCACATGAGTCTTGGTAGGGCTTATGAAGGACCACCAAAAACTAGTAGACATTGAATAGAACCATGACCCAGTCCATAGGCCATAGTCCCTTTGATGACCTGTCAGTGGCTCATCCTAGTTGATCCTGATTCGACATTACAAGTATATTGATTTTTACCCAATAACCGAATACTTTTGTCTGTTGCTTTTGTGTTAAGCTTATCAATTTTTTTTAATAAATGATTGGCTACAAAGGGATTTTTTTTTTAGTGAACGTGTCACAAGCTTACTCCTATTTTTTTTGTAAAGTTTTTGTAAAAATGAATAATTAAATTCTATTTTCTCTCACGTAAACAACATAGAGGCAGAATGAAGGGAATATCTTATTGAGGTAATCGTATTTCTTTCGGTAAATATGTTGTCGAAGGACCCCGTCATCTTTTAAGTCAGGGTTGTTTTTGTCTTTTCCTTCATGTGTTGGACACCATAACTGCATCATTTAATCCCTATACCATGTTGTTTAACTCAGTTTAGTCCTAAATTTCTAATCAAAACCTAACCTAATCAATTTATTCACCTAATTTCGTCAAATTAAGAGAAAACAAAGAGAATAGTCGATTGTTTACCCTTAAAAATAAGCAGGAGGTTTTCTGTTGTGCTAGCCTTGAAATCAACGGATTATTTCCCATGGATTTTGTAAAAATGTATGTGGAATCTCAATAGTTGGTTCTTTTTATCAATTAGGTCCCTAGAATTCAATCATATTCTAGATATTTGATATCTTATTTAGAATTAGGATTTCTAAAAACTTAAACAATTGTTGTGATATAGTTGTTATAGTGTTCCTAATCATATTATCATGTTTCTTGTGAAATTGTTGGTTATTTCTTTGCATAAAATTACACAAACCGTAGTGGTCTAATGTTCTTGTACATGAATTCAATATCTAGGTCAGTCTAAACATAAGCATGACTTAGATTCAAAGTCATTTTCAGTACATAAATGTTGGATTTCAATTTAGCATGTTCTGGAATATTGAAAAAAAAAAACTTAGTTCTATAATTTAGTTACTGTGGGGTAATACATATTACAGTTAGAAGTTACGTTAGCACAGTTTGACTGTGTTCGGGCGTGCCCTCTTAGGTACCAAAAACTATGGTCTCTGTAGGAGTTAAAATCTCTCATTGGGCATCAAATTTTGTGATCACATTAGTCATGCCTTTAAATCCTGTCATGGTATATTCGGTCCTCTCGGAGGGACATATACATCAGACTTCGTGTTTAGCTCACCTGGTGTTATGTCTCATAATCGTAGTTCCCAGAGTCAGACTATAGTGCATTTGAGTAATTTTCAGTCATATTTCAGTATTCAGTTTCAGCATGTAATGATAATAATCGATACTTGGTCATTACATTCAGTTTAGTATATTTCAATATTTACGCCATGTTTAGTTTATATCATTGCTCAGTTATGCCTACTAAACTAACATATTTGTTCAATTATATTCTATATCATGCATGCTCAGTACATTTCAAGTACTGATGCATACTCTATGTTACATCCTTTAATGATGTGTGTTCAGGTCCTCGGCATTCAGATCACGCGTAAATAGGTTCCCCATGCATACATAATAGCATTAGTGGTGAGACCTTATCTTCGAGGACAATAGATATGTTTTTCATTTCACTTTTTTATTTAAACTTATGTTTTGCTAGATTTAGTTGGTGACAAGTCCCAACAACTTTAGTGAGTTAGAGGCTTTTTCAAACATAGTTTTATATTTAGCTTTAGCATTTTAGTGATTGTTTAGTACCACTTAACTCTTAGAACAATATAATATGTATTCAGATCAATATTGGGTATCACCCATCTTTCATTTATCTCATGATTTAAGCTTCCATATAGTATCTTTTGTTTAGTTGTTTTAGTTTTTTTATGATATGTCAGTTCAAGATTAACTTGAGGTCACTCGTGATCCTTGGTCCCGTGTTTATGCCAAGGTTATAGCCTTGAGTCATGACAAAATTAGTATCAGAATATTAGTTTTAAGAGTCCTAGGATGTTTGAAATCCATACTAAGTAAAATCTCTTTAATAGGTGTGAAGGGCACCACATATAATGAGGGTGAGGCTGCAAGTGTAGTAAGAAAACTTCACTCTCTTTTTTAATCTTATCATGTATGAGGTATGATCAATTTTTTCATTTTAATAAGCCTTTATGCACTTAATATCGTGCTTCCTCGTAGAGCTTACCCACACAACAATTTCATGATAAGGTTAGGAAAATCTTTGTGGTTGATGTATGTAGTGATTGCTTGATCGGTGGAATAGGAATTTGCAAGTCCTACCAATATTAAGGATGTGGGCACAATAGGGTTCATCAGTTAGAAAGACATGTGGGCCACTTTGTCTTACTCCCTATATAATAGTAAACTTCGGTGTAAGTCTAGAAACTGTTTTAGAACTTTAGCAGTCTCTACTCCAATAGTGACCCAATTATAGCTGGACATATATAAGGCACCTCGGCAGACCTTGAAGAGTTAGAAATGCTAGATTTTAATAGCATTCTAAGCATATATTGGTCATTCCTATTATGCCTCAGTCGATTCTATTTTAGTTCCCAACAAGTCAGTCTTAGAATGTAAGGGTAGTAGCTTGGTGTGTATAGGTCGATTTAGCTCTTATCTTAAGGTTAGAAAGATGATATCTAAAAGGTAGTGTAGCACGTGTTGAGGAAGTAAGGAAGGAATTTGGATAACATGTTCATAAGCTGGCTCAGTTAGGAGTTAGTCTTATGGACATATCAGATGGTTGTGTGATAATCCATAATAGATCAGAATCCTCATTGGTAATGTAAGTTTATGAAAAATAAGATAATTATCTTATACAGATGGAAGTTCATCAGCATAAAGTAGAGGTTTTCTCCCAAGGGGGAGAAGGTCGTGTATGTATTCCTAACAAGATGGGTAGGTGAAACAAAATTCATTAGGCCAAATTTTGTTTTTGATGCTATAAAAAATTTTTATCTCATAAGAAAAAAAACATAAGACATAAGTCTTATATAGATGTAAGTAGACTAGACTTAGAGTTTGAGATAGATGATTGGGTTTTCTTGAAAGTATCACTTATGAAGGGGGTGACGAAATTTGACAGACTAAGAGTCTCTCAGTTTACTTGTGCGTAAGTTTTGTCTTTATAAATTGTTCGTTTAGTTGTCCTTACATTTTTAGCATATTTACACGTTCTTGGAACTCATCTTAGTTATATATGAGTTTCTAATACTTAGTTGTAGGGATTGAACCTCCTTCCCTCGATAATCATCTAGTTTAAAATTCACTCGAAGATGAATGTTCCCAAGGAGAAGATAATAGAACACCTCATATCTCAAAATTAAGAAAATCCTAATTTTGAGAAAATTTGGTGCCAGTACCAACAGAATTACCCATGAACCATAGGTAGGGTTTATTTGTTAAATCCCAAATATTTATAGTCTCTAATCCTAACTATGGTCGACCAGTACGGCCTGTGGTTGCACCTATGGACCGTAGGTGAAAGTCAACAACTATTTTGAGGGAAATTTTTGTTGGGTCAACTTTATATGGCCATAAATTTTAGCACAAAAGTAATTGAGTGTCCCCTTACCAACCAAATGGTATATAATTGAATCTTCTTTCCAGCGCCACATATTTTTTTAAAATACCATCTCCAAGTAAAAAGTTATGATCATCTTAGTGAAGCCGTGTCAGGAAGATTAAACTGATGACCCCTACATACGGTTGGTAGTGAAGCCCATATATTGTAGGCCCCTTTGTAGGTAGACTTCATAAAAATTAAGTCAGGGTCGATTTGGTCCTTAACCCAATGTGTTGGGCCTTGAACTACGTCGTTGGATCCTTAAAAAAATAGATTTGGTCGATTTAAGCCTATTAATTTAGTTAGATCTTTCCCCAAGCGATTCATTCACTAAAAATTCATCAAACATAGAAAAAGAGAGGAAAACGGGGAGAACAAAACCCTTCCAAGAATGCAACACATTTTCTTCAGTCCCAGCCCCAAAACCGAAGAATTTCTCTATAGATTTCGTCAACAGGCATGTGGGATTTCACTAGTGGATTCTTTTCACTTGTGAGGTCCCTAGAATTCAGTCAGATTCTTGATTCTTGTATCTTGCTTAGACCTAGAGTTTTTAAAACCTTATATTATTTGTAATTTAGTTTTTAAAGTATTTCTAATTATATTTTTTGTGGAATCTTTGCTTACTTATTTGCATTAAACTCAAAATCCTAGTTGTGTAGATTCTTTTAGTTCATGAACCACAACACATGCTAGGTTAAGTTAAAACAATTATCAATGCCATTCATTTTCAAATATCACATTATTAGTCTGTCCGAGCCACGGGGTACGCCGTCCCACGCACGCGCACCCGATTTCCGCTGCGGGACGGTCCGGCAGCATGGCGCCCACGACCGAGCGAGTCAGGAGCAGCCCCGAGGGGGCGAAAGCCCGCCCGCACGCCCCTCTAGCTCGCCTACGTTATTTGCCCCCCCTTCTTCTTCCACGTTCACTCTTCCTACCCCCCCCCCCCGAGGGGTGTGTATCCGAGCAGTAGGCGAATAGAAAGACGACTTATGCCTAAAATGTAATATAACTAAGTATATTCTCAGATTTGCATGTCAGTATTTCAGATATGTGTTATATATACAGATTTAGTTTGGAGTAGTCTTAGAACCGAGTGCACCATGTTTCAATGTACCCTCATAGTCGCAGAACTACGTTACCCTGTAGGTTAAATCCCCTTTGTAGGTATTAGTTTTAGTGATCACGCTAGATACACCTTTATACCCATGGCACGGTAAATCCGTTCCTTCAATTTGGTGTGTGCATCAAATATCACAAATATCTCATGTGGTGGTTATGTCGGTTACCAGTGGCTCCACAGTTAGACTCTAATGTACTTGGCCAGGTTTTCAGTTATAACTTAGTATTCAGTCATAAAATGTTCAGTACTTGGTCATTACATTTCGTTTTGTTATTTTATGTGTATATCAGTGTTGCCATCATGTTCAGATTATGCAATTGTTCAGTTATTCTTTGTTCAATTTTATGGTTTTTTCAACTTCTATCATGTATTGAATGCTTAGTACATTCCAAGTACTAACGCATACTCTGCGCTACATATTTTCGTGATGTAGGTTCTAGTCCTGAACATTTAGATCATGTGTAGGTCAGTTTCCAATCCACATTCAACAACTTTAATAGTGAATCCTCATTCTTCGAGGACGATAGATATGTTTTCAGATATAGTCTTTCAGTTCATTTCAATTTTCTAGAGTTAGAAGGTGGCATGTCTGAACATCTCCAGTCAGTTAAAGGCTTTATTCAGACATAGTTAGATTTGGTTTTACTTTTTGAGTGTGTAGCGACCCAAAGTAAACCCTAGTCATTACCGCCAGCGTCGTCCTCGAAGAGGACTAAGACAAACCTTTTCATACGTCATTGCACATCACAGGTCAAAATTGCGGATAAATTTTAATGTACGCAGTGAGGTTTACATAGATTTCTCACATAGGAAGCTTACTTATGCTTCTTGCTTAGACAACATATAATACATAAGAATTTAGTCCAAATATTTGTCTCAAATTAAAACCATCTAAATGAATTGAAACATCCGGGCATAGCCCTTATACAAATTCAAAGTTACCACGTAGCGCTTAAACAAATTCAACAATTGGAGAGAAAAGAATGTCTTTAGACAATACAAGTACGACTAAGGTACAATATGTAGTAGAATTCTCCAACTAGTGGACCTACAAAAACTTGGAGAGTCTAGTCCAAGCCTTCTTGCTTTAGCCTCAAGATACCTCAATGGCCCGAACCTATGATATTTGGGAAAAGGGGAAAAATATTGATTAGTATAAAACACATGTACTAAGTACGATCCCTATGCATAAAAATTATTTATGCATGAGAAAAAAGCACAATTTAGTCAAAACTACGCATAACATCCAATAACTCGATAAACACATATATGGAACATCACAAGTCAAACCAACATATAAGCAACTCAAGCAACACTTGTGCAACGCCAAGAATAAAGCCCCATAACCCTATCCAAATCTAAGTATCACATTAAGCAAACCACTTCATACTTACAACACATTCTCATAACATGATTCATACATCAATACTTACTCATAGCTTATCAACATAACCATAATCATAAAAAAACACCACTAAGACAATTTCTCAGGATCCCACATGTGCAATCTATAAGAGATGTCCCATACCCTCCCTCAAACCATGTAGTAACCTTTTAAACAACCCTAATAAGATTTCACATACATAAATTGTTAATTTACTTTTACATTAGGGAAAGAACTGCAATAACCGACATAAGACCATGCGAGCTACATGGAATCTAGTTTTCTATCCCACACCGAAAAGAGAGGGTTAACACTTGCCTAAGGTGTAAATATTCTTACATAGCTATCTGGGTGGATCAACTAAGTTAGAGTCCTATGTGGACACATAGTTAATGGTCGAGGAGATTGTTTCTAGAAACCTTGACTTGCTAGACGTGGAGGTTTCCAACTCATGAGAACACACATATTTTGGGAATCCAGACATACTAACGTGAGGAAACCCATGTGGGAGGTTGGACTAACTAAACGTGAAACCTCCATCTCATTTGCATGCCCTTTTTGTGCTAAGCAATTATTGCCTTTATTTATCATCTTATTTTATCAAATAATTTCACATTAGTCTCTTAAAGACCCATATGTAAGCATCTTATCATATTAGCTCATAGGTCATCATAAATGTGAACAATCCTTTCACTTTAGATACCAATTCAGAAGTGAGTAAACCATTCACTCAACACTTTATTATAATCATGAGAAACTACTTTTAATCATATAATATTCGTATCATATCATACATGCATAATTCATGTCTAATTAAATGTCTTAGGATTAAGGATGAGGAATTCCTAGCATGAACAGCACAACCACACAGTATACATAGGAGTGTCTACCTAAGTACTAGTATTCACAATGAAATTACGAGAGAAGCCAAATCAACAACCTTCTTTCCATCTTCAAGAACCTTCATACTTCCCATACAATAATACATAACCAATTACATAACCAACAGTAAATTCAAGAAGCAATTAATAATTAAACAACAATGTCGCAATCTACTTGTTCGTGACTCACAACTCACCCTAATAATTCGAGGTTTTTCATTGAAAATTGGGAGCAGACAAGGGATAGGGGAAATCTCATAGGAAATCATCAATTAACTATCAATATATACTACAACATTAATTCATCACTACTGAATCATAATTTCATTTTTCAAAGATGACCCATGTGAGAAGAAAAACCCTTGTTTTGGGGGATTTAGAAACCATCTTTTGGAAGGAACTCTTGGGTAAAGGAATACCAATAGTGATAGAAACCATACCTTAGAGATGATAAATTCACGACATTGGGTTGGAAACTTGAACACTTAACCTTATTCTAGGATCTCTAATGGTCATCAATGGAGGTTTGGAGGATATTAAAACTTAAGAGAGATGAGAGTGATTTTCTAATCTAAAATTTGGGATATAATTTTTTTGTGTAAAGTGAATTTAAACTGACCCAAAAAAATTATGTAGTCACCATTTAAATTATTCAAAAGACCCCTCACTTAATTGGGTCTTTTTTGTGAATTTAAATTGTCTTAAAAATGGCGCGAACATATATGGGACTTTGTTGCGCATTGCGGGGCCAATTCCATATTATTTTCAGAAATAGGGGTTGAGGCACTGAACATTATGGGGGATCCGCGTCGCCATAAAAAATATTTCCTCTTTTTGATAGTTGCACGACGCGCAGTGACCTCCAATTCATAGATGGTCGCAGGCTGCTTAGCAGCCTGCTCACCCAAGTTGGGGCCGTCCTCAATGACCCTTCAGGTGGTCCTTGGAGAGTTCTGACTGTACGTTTTGACCCTATTTACTAAATTTTACCTATTTAAAGTCACAAGTTTTATACTTAGTATGGCCCTCCCAAACCTTCACCAAACATAGTGAGGTCTACTAGTTCACTTTCGCTAGTTTTCGGACATTTAGACCTTTCTTTGATGTGTTGGCTCTAAGACTTCTCAAACAAGTTATTTACCCTATTTATGTCTAACATCATAGTTATTATCTATTATAGGTCATGAAATTTATGGGGTGTTACAATATCTCCCCCTAGGAATATTCATCCCTGAATGACACCTTAAACATTCTATTGGAAAAAAGAATGAGACTCAAGACTAGCATCCAACCAACAAGAAATATCATAATGAGTCACAACTCATAGGAGGTATTTCAACTCCTTTCAACGTATAAACATAGCATCAACATGTAGGACTTTCCTCCTCTTTTCATAACACATAAGAGCTTATCATTTACATCACAAAATGAGGAACTACACATAAGCTCAATATGAACACCTTCCAAGAGTTTACATGCAATTTCCTACAAAGAAAACACTTAAACATGTTCAACACAACTGTCATGAAAACAACAAAACACGCTACACTTTTAAATGCAAATTAGTCATGAGAACTATACCTATCAACACCCAATCTAGGCATGGATTTCTTAAAGAATGTGCACATATTAGATGGTATTATAAGTTCAACATATTCATAGTACTCATTTAAGAGAAAACTACTAACCTTTTCGGCCTAGTGAGTTGTTAGAAGGAAAAAAGATGCGGATAAGGAGGTACGTTCCATGTCGCCCCTAGACCTCCATGTTGTTGATTCTAACCAATAATTAAAATTCGCAATTTTTATTAATTAAATAATGGTAAACCGAACCCTGACTCACCTTAGAAATAGTTCAAGAACCATCCTAGTACTTAACCTAGGGCTGGCCAAAAGGGTTGATTATTGATTCCAATGACTTATGGGTCACTTTAGTATCTAACCTAGGCCATTAATTATTTAAATAATAAAATCTTAATTAATTAATCAATATGGTCAAACGAATCTTAGGAAAAAAATTCAGACTTGACTAAGTGTTATGCTTTCCTATTTTTAGTCAATCTAGGAGGGGCGTTTTAGTAATTAACTATTTAATTTATTTAATTTACATAATTAGACTAATATGAATGAGTTAACATCAGTTCCTAAGACTTATACTCACGTTAAAACACTAGAAATATTCACGACACAAAACAGGGAACGAATGAAAGAAAAGCAGAAAAGTATCTCTCGATTTCTCTTAGGTGATTTCAAGGTTTCGTGTAAGGTGATCTTCGTAGATTAAATTATAAATAAGTTATCAGTTTTATCTCATGTAATTATTTATCCAAGAGGCTTTTCAAACTTTTCGAACTCATGAATTTCAAAACTAGGGTTGTTCCCAATGACCTTGTTGAACGCCCATCTCCCTAGTTATCCTTGTTTATTATTCTAATAAGTTTGTAGATGTAAATATCGAACATGTTGTTGGTATGTGGTGCTAACTGATTATTATATGCAAGTTTCTTGATTTTGTAATGATTAATGAGTCCATAGATTGGATTCAAATGATTAACGGCGATTAGTACAGGGATTAAGGATAAAACTGCTTAGTTTTAGTCGAGTAAGATGAAATTTTTTATTGGTTGTTTATGAAGTGAGTCTACTGTTATAATCTGTTCATTGAATGGATAACTATTAACTTTATTAATGTACTAAAGGTGGTTACAAATAAATGAAGTTTAAATGAGACACCATATGTGAAGTTTGGTTTATGCCAATAATTTGGGCAATAAATTAGTTGTTTAATAGAATAGGCTGATAATGTTATTTTAAAATAATCAATAAAATTGTCCAATGAGTAAGACATACAAAATTAAGTGTGGCCAATGTAAAGTATGATGTGTCTTGTAATGCAAAAAGTTGGCTGCTCAACATGATATATTATTATAATGTATTTATGAAGTAAGTGGCATGGCCAGTTATAGTGGTATGACAAGTAACTAGTGAAATTGTAATTTATACCAACAAATTGGCTAGTAAAGAATATGTATAATCACATTGCTTCCAAATCATGTAAATTCATACCAATCTCTACATCAATGAACTCATAACATAAGGTATGCCAATTAATGGGACAGGTCCAAACATACCCTATCCACACGAAATTATGAACATGATAGCATTGAATAAGTAATTATAACTTTCATAATAATATCATAGTTTGATTTATGCCAATAAATTGGCTAACAATATACTGTAAAAAAAATGGAATCGGTTAACAATATTGCTTCCAGTTATGATTGGAAGATTGGCTAATGACTAATGAAAATCAAACTAAGCATGACCAATTTAACTTGAATTCATAACCAAGGGTATGCTAATGATTTGGGAAAAGTCTCAACATACTCTTTTCAAATGAACTATGAATATAAGAAAATGCATTGAAAAAATTCCATAACGTTCATACAGAATGGTATAAAGCTACCAAAAGACATGAAATGAGTTAAGGTGAGTAATAACATAATTAAAAGTCTTTAAATCATGAAATTTACCAGAATGGGGTGTTAAAGGAAGTGAGACAAGCCTCACTTACACCTAAGACAACTATGTTAAAGATACTCACATATGATGGTGTTTATAATCATGAGACAAGTCTCATTAACACCAAGATGATAATGTAAGGTTTAGTTCACATTTCATCTAATAAAGAAAGGTATATCCGGTTATCGAAAGAGTTAAGTAAACCTCATAACTAGAAGCAAGCTTCCATGATGTTTAAGTCAACTCTAAAAGATGTAAAGAAAAAGAAGTTGAGCAAAGCACCGATAGACTAGCAATAAGATTGTGCCAACACATGTATGTCTCATGAGATGAGGTTACCATCAAGGTGGATAAAAAGTCTTCGAACTATGTTGCCATCATAGGAATTAGCCAGTGGATTCCACCTAAGCGAGCTAGGTATTATGAGGTTTCACTTTGACCGGGGATTCCACCTCTTTTCGGTGTAGGGAAGACACTGGATTTCATGTTTAGCTCACATGATATATGTCGGTTAAATTCTCAAATAAAGTATTCAGTTCACTTTAGCAATGAACCACCTCTTTCCAATGTGGGGAGAACACTGGACTTGGTTTCACTTTATCCGGTGAACCACCCTTTTTCGGTGTGTGTGAGGAAGACATGATTTTCATATAGCTCAATGATCTAGATTCACGTGATCGGTGAATCAACCCCTTTTGGTGGAGGAAGACACTAGATTAAGCTTGTATGAATCTTATTCTAAAAGGTCCTTAAGAAAGCAAGGAAAGCAAAAAAAGAGATGTATGTTCAAAGTGAGCTAAGAAAGTAAAAGCTTAACTATGTCAAATCATTAGTGTTTGATTATAATGAAGCTTTCAGAGAATAATGGGCATACACAATAATCTTATCTTCATATCATGGAAATGATTCAAATAGTGAGCATAGCCAATAATCTTATCTTCATATCATGCAAATGATCAAATAATGGGCATAGCCAATTCTTTTCTTCATATCATGCAAATGATTCAAATAGTGATCATAGCCAATAATCTTTTCTTCATATCATGCAAATGATCAAATAATTGGCATATCCAACAAATATTGTCTTATAAAGACTTCATGCCCAAATTTCACATTGATGGAAAGAATAATTGTAGTAAGGGTAGGCAAATCATTTCCTTAATCTCTTGGATTACTTAGTTGATTCATTGTAGGTATGGGACAACAATGAATCATTGCACTTGTTAGTAAACATAGAATTAAAGGATATCATTGAATTACACAACAACAAGAAGAAAATATTGAAAAATAAACTAAGTGTTGAAAAGAGAGATCTCCAGTTAGGGAGGATCAAAATTCAAAATTTTTGCTTGAGTTGTTCTAAAATTATGTTCATAATTCTAAGGTATTATGTTTATATTGAAAATGATATGTGTACTTTGAATGCATTAAAATATGTCATATTCATACCATAATTCACAAATAACAAATTAAAATAGTCTAGAGACTCACTTTCCAAGAATGGCATGTTGTTATAGGAAGAGGTTTCCTTTATCATGCATACGACTTATGTGTATGTTTGGGAATACGCCAACTTAGTACAAGTGGTGTTGTAGTAACCCTATACTATTACTTATTTTTTGGTGCAGGTCAGAGAGAAGGTATTAAAGACTCATCGACGTTGTTGTTTTTTTTTACTGTCGATCTCATAATTTGGTAGGTCCTCTTGACGTGTAGAGGATGCTACAACTATATAATCAGCCTCGTACTTTAGAATAGATAGTGGATGTTTTTTCCTAGCATTTGTTCAAAGATATTTTGAATCTTTGTATTAAGGCAACTTTGACAAAATATTACATTATAATTGATCTTTGATTTAATTGATTATCAATGTAGATGGTTGTTTGATTTGAGCTAGTAGAAGATTAATCTATATAGAAAAATAAACGTCGAGTATACTCATTATTTTAAAAGTTTAAATTTTAGCAATTTAATGTTATGAATGCGGATTTGAATGCTAAGAACAGGCTTGTCTTCGACCTATGATGGTTAACAAGACGGTTGCCATTCGTGTTCCAGAATCCGAAGTGTGACACAATCTTATTGGAATTGCCCATTATTTTAGTATTGATTATAAAGTTGCTGGGGCATATATTTATTGTTTATGCCCATAGTTTGATCATTTGCTCCCTTTATTGGCATAAGCCAATAACTGGTAAAACTTCATTCTTATCAAACACTGATGATTTGATATGCTTATGCTTTTGCTTACTTAATTCACTTTGAACTTACATTTCTTCTTTTTTGATCTCATGTTCACTTTGAACTTACATTTCTTATTTTTTGATGTCATGTTCACTTTGAACATGCTAGGTTGACTTAGGATATTCTTTTAAGACTTTCATTTGTATATTTCTGTGAAATGACTAAGAATGACTTACATCATTACTTAGTCTAACCTCACCCTTCGGTCATCCATCCTATACAAACACCCCTCATCTTCCTAGTTCTTTCTTTCTTTCTTTCACTTTCTTTCTTTGTTTTCTTACTTTCTTTATTACTTACTTTGTTAAAGAAATCTATAGCATTTAACCAACATAGATCATGTGAGCTAACATGAAATCTAGTGTCTTCCCTATACAGAAAAGAGGTGGTCCACCGGACAAAGTGAAATCGAATACTTCCTAGCTTTCTTAGGT